>BMAT01005039.1:220658-237185 GCA_019649035.1 Elysia marginata
CCCCCCCCCCCCATCCCTTTCTCCCTCGCTCACTCAGTCATTTTTTTCTCCCCCTCTCTGTTTATCAAGTGTTTTCCTCACACACATTTCCACTTCTTGACTGTGCGAATATTAACAAGTATGCGGTATTACTAGTGTTCACGTCCTAGAAGGACACCGCACGGCAGCTATGTCTCTATCAATATTTAGCAATAAGCAGAGAAGAAGATAGAGAAATACAAGGATAGACAGAAGAAGAAAAGAGGAAACGAATGAACAGATAGTACATACTATAAGAGGTATTGAACGATTCTGAATACAATATTACATCCTGTACAACTCAATGATCGTTCACTGTTAACCCACATTTTAAAATATTATAGAATATCGATCTTTATTGACAATAATCAATATTATTCAGGGTCATCAAAACTGGTTACTGCCAGACAAACGAGGTTCCCTATAAAATCGATAATTATAGATCTGGCTTCAGTACTCTCTGATGCCTGGGGCGGGCTGAGGATCGAGGTGTCGAATACTACCGAATGCTAATAAGATCTGTGTTTATTCGTTTTTACCAGCTCAAGTAGTATCGAATGCTCGGTTTGTTCTTCTTCAATAGCGGCAATAATCTTTGGTATCAAAGCTGTTAAGATGGTGGGCAAGATTTGCCTCACACGAATAAATCTTGCCACAACGCGAAAGCTGTTTTAAAGACATGTCTTGGTTTTTCAACTTATTAAACGATTAATTAACCAAAGAAATACGATGTTGTGCTCCCTTCACTGTCTGGGCAAAAAAATAGGGCTCTGTCTTATTCAATAAACAGGGTAGAAACTGAACTTTTTTAGTGGATAGGGTGACATGTTTTGCACTATTCGAACTTAGGGGGATGTCGGATGGGTATATAACTGTCCCGACAGGTGTGACACGACCTTTGACCTACTCTTTGTACTACTCAATCGATGAATGGTCTTGTTCTGTCTTTCATTGTGTGATGCAGGTAGGCCTAATTGTTGTCTATATTTTTCACTGCCTTTGAGTGAAAACGTCCTTGCTTATCCTCCCTCTCGTTTTGCCCAATATACGTTCATCTTCGTTCTCTTTCTATCCTCTTCTATACCTGCCCCTTTTTCCTATGTACGTCTCGGTCTATCGGTGTCAACTATAAGAATGAAACAAATTCCACCATACCTCTACGGTTTTTCTTTTTAAATCTCTTTTGAGTGATATCTTCCTGCAAGTGTAATTGGTTGATTCCCTAGTCCTGTCGTCCTGAATACCTCCTTGCCTCTTACCTTCATTCTCACTTCTTTAGCATGCCCTCGTAAAAAAATAATTATAGCTAAAATTGCTAGTGTCATCAAGCACGCAGCAAACATCTTGCTAGAGGCTAAAGTTTTGCTGTAGTACATGTAGTACTTACACGAGGATTGTGTTTCATCGTTTGTTGTTATGACGGCATGTTTGCGGGAAATCCCATACTGTGTACCAGGTGGCGCTTACACAATGGCGGCAGCCTGGACATTAAGGACAGATGACCCATCCAAGTTTGATCCAACTTTAATAATAGAGACCTTGCGGGTCAACGACGATAACGTATGCCGTAAGAACACGCTAGGTAGCGCGGGTTTTACAGCACACGATTGGCTGACGGGCCCCGTTAGTCCATCAGCCATCTTGGATATCCTCCGCGGTGAGCTTCGTCCTCCAGAGAAGGCCCGTAGCGCATAAAATCTAATAAATAAATAAATAAATAGACTGCGCCCCCAGAGCGAAAAGGAGAGAGATAGACTCGAAAGAGATTCTGGGTGAAAGACATGGGACAATGGGAAGAGAAAGAAAAAGAGAAGCAGCAACAAAGGCATAGATAGACCTTTGGGTAGCTTCACCTACTCGTTACCTTGTGCTAGAAGATTCAAACTTACACCTTGAGGTCCTTTCAAGGAACAACTTCCCTCCAATAAAACCTTAAGTTTTAGCCCACTACATCAGGTAAATGCCACCGGCAGTGCTCAAATAAAATACTACTGTGAACTCGATAAAACAAAACATTGGTTCTCCCGCTATGACCATTGTTACATCACGCTCGTTTTACCGAGCTACAATGGACAGAACTTCTTTGGAAAGATCATGGTTTTAATAGAATTGTAATTTATGCGTGTGTCCTAGCCGGTGCTGGCCTGCTAAACTGGGGTCAAGGCAAGGATATGAAATTGACGGTCCAAAGGCCTAGGTTACAGTGGGCTAATCTTGCGTCAAAAAAGCCCTTATAATATTATTGTTAGCTATAACACAGCCCAGATTTATTTTATTCTTACAAGAATAGCATGCAATGAAACATACGATATTTCGTTTCTGGCAATAGACTGAAGAGAATCTCCCTCAACCATAAGGCCACCCATAACTTTTTCTTGTTAAACTTAAAGCAGATAATCTTTTCCAATTGTTTTCACGCTATAGACTTCACGTGAAGTTGCTAACATTTCAATGTCCAGCCTTACGTCAATGGTTTCACGTTTAGATCACGATGGATTAAATTTAGTGTACGATGTCTTGTAGGCGTTTAATCTGAAGACTTCATGTTCAAGTCTTTAGCCGATTGGCTGGCCAGAACGCTCTGAAGCAAACTGAAATCATCGCTTCATATTAACATCCAAGTAAGAAAGCCTCTAGCTCTGAGCCTTTCAGATACTGATAAAAATTATATACTAGCGGAGCTCTTGCTTTGTCTCTGATTGGATTTCAGAGCTCAGTATTGTGAAAAAAAGGAAAATGGAAGAATTCGTAATCCATAACTAAGCAGCAGTTGCAATAAAAGAACTGTTTCTTGCATTCGTTCCAAGTTTGGTATAACTGATTTCGCTTGGATTCCAGAATGTTATTCATTAAGCTCTCTATCTACCAGATATTATTTTCATACCCAATCCATCTTTATAACTTTTTCAGTGCCTCAGCAGATATTTTTGCAGAGTAAGCTAATACTGTAGTAGGTGAGAGAAATCTCAACCAGGGAATTATGACCGTGCGTCACCTTTCTGAGGACCATTCGCCTGGAACCTACATACCGGTCACAAAAGTCTACCGGTACGCCTTTTGTGTTCACGTGACGCGGGTTTTCGCGGTCAGGCACCAAAGCGTTCTGCTGTAAGTTCCGGTCGAGTTGTTTCTCTTGTGTGCACTGTCCATGGTCCACTAGGTCCAAACCCAGGAGGGTCAGAGTACCTTAGGCGACTTGTAATTATAAAGACAACCGCACCATGGACAGCAATCGTGGGCAAGCTCTAAATCTGTGTAAGCCCCCACTCAAGTGATCTAAATAAGCCCATTAGAAATAAGAAAGTCTGTTTCTTGTGGCGTCAGTACGGAAGTCCGGAATGTCGTATTTTCATGTTCCTCAATCATATTGAACAAAAATAGTTTTGACATTTACAATTTCGAGTCTTCTACAAGCTTTGCCACTTGCTCCTTGCAGTTCTTGTTTCCTGTATTGTTGACCTTTTCCCTCCCCCTATGTTTCGCGAATTTCTCTTTAATGATGTCTCTCTTAGACGTTCCCTCACTTAAATGCATGGATGCCTAGATTTTGAAAGAAATACATCGCGCGAAGGCTTGCGTTGCCTTTCTTTAAGTGCAAAATTATTTTTCATTCCATCCAAAAAAAAGCTGCGCATTATTCGACGATCATAAATTCTTGACATCACATGCCTTAATGGTTGCAAAGACATAAACATGTTTATGTTTTTTTTTATATTCTATCCTCATAGATATTTAACCTCCCCTCCCCCTCCCACTTAAATGCCTACGGAATGTTGCAAGTTCCACTCATACATAAAGTTCTAATTGGTGTCGCTTCTTTACTGCTTCTTCCTTGGTTTATTTTTCTCTTCTGTCTTTCCCCTTTTTAACCCTCTTTTAGATTATCTCTTTATCTTTCTCTCTGCCTCCCACAAACAAATTTATTTTTTTAATGCAAATAATATAATGATGTATATGTGTATGAATTCTTTCTACATTAAACCTCAAATGTGCCCATGCATAAATACTATTAGAGTATGCTTGCTTTGAAAGCGCATGTTTGCATATTTGCAATACACGTATATCTGCCTTGTTGCCTGACTGATTATTTGTCTGTCTATACTTATTTGTGTATATGATGTCTGTCAGCCGGTCGTTTATCCCTCCCATCAAACTTCTCCGTCTCTTTCTCTCTCCATCTTTCTCAGTTCAATACACACGTGTTCCATTTTTATATTCCTTTTCTTTAAAAGATAACAAGATAACAACAACGGCAATAAACAAACAAAACAAAACACGCAAAAACACGTAAACATAAACAAATATTTTCTCAGTCATGTCGCTCCCTCTTCCTCCTCTAAATGTTCACAATATTAATGTGATTCCGTCGTCGTCTCTCTTTCCTGTACAGCTTTTGTTTAATCTTTTTATTTCTTTATGTTGACAAAAGGAAGACAGTGCCTTATCCTGGCGAATCAGTTTCTTTACTTGACCCAAACAAACGGTTTGATGTGGAATTGGGCAAAAAACATGAACACATAGAGAGAGAGAGAGAGAGAGAGAGAGAGAGAGAGAGAGAGGGGAAGAGAGAGAGAAGCGTGGACAAAGCGAGAAAGCTATCGAAACATAGTAGGCCGAGACAACAGTGCTGGACCCAAGGATTTCTAGTGAGATACAATGAAAGCGTATAGAATAAGTATGTAATGTATTAGGAGTAAAGAAAGACGATCACAAGCAGAGACAAAGAGAGAGAGAGAGAGAGAGAGAGAGAGAGAGAGAGAGAGAGCATCTGTGGATGTAACTAATCTCACACAGTTCAGATTTACAGTCGATACCCGAAAATCTTTTTTTAACTTGGTGTGAGGTAAGTAGGCTATTCTTACCTTTTTTTTCCCAACACCCATGTAAAATTCCTCCATTTCGAGACAACGATCCTCCATGCATAATAAACAGTCTCAAATCTGTTAAAGTACAGGGATTTAACTCCCTCCTCCTCAATGAAGGCAAAAGGTTTCAGAAATCATCCTTAACTTTATAATTATGCTGCGGCACTTTTAATTCAACAGCCAGTCTTATCTGTTTTTTACTTTCCCATGACGATCAGTTGCTTTGAACAAATGAAAATTATCTGAGGAAAAAAAACGTAGGTAATGCTACACGGCTTTTTAAAGAGTCATGAAGCGAAACTACTGATATGCTTGAGAAACCAAGTGATATATATTTATCTAAAATAATCTATAGCCTATCCCATTTACCAAGACGTTTGTGCAATAGGGTTAAAAGGGAATGCAGTTTTTTTTCTTCGTTTTGATGTCTTTGGGGATGATACTTGTTTTGAAAAAAAAAGTTGGTGGGAGGGGGGGGAGGGAGGTAGAGGTGACTAGAGTTATTGGATCTACTTACGTGGGAGGGAAGAAAGAGAGCCTAGAAGATTTAAAAAACGTGACTAAAGGGTAGCAAGAAAAGAAAAAAAAACAGTGAGAAGAGATATTATTTATAGATACGCGGAATATTTGTAACAAAATATAATTTCAAACAGACAGACGTAGTTAGACAGATAAATTGATTGATAAAAAAGAAAAGATAAAATAATAGACTAATACGAGCGTATAGCTACTTGGGCTATAAAGAGAGAGGAAGAGAGAGAGAGGGCGAGAGAAAGACAGACAGACAGAGACATACAGACAGATGGATAGAGTGAGAAGTAGAGGAAAAGAGAGAGAGAGAGAGAGAGAGAGAGAGAGGAGAGAGAGAAAGAGAGAGAGAGAGACAGACAGACAGACAGACAGACAGATAGACAGACAGAGATACAAAGAGACAGAGAGATGTGAGCATGAAATTGAAAGATACGTGCAAGGTAGATCAATAGGAAGATCTTTTGGTAAATGTGCATATTATGTAGGAAAGCAAGAAGCGATCGACTTGACCGTATGCAAACAAAAAATATAGGCCATTAGAGATGGGTTATTTCACACCTGTCAATAAAATGTCAAACTAGCATCGCCAGGCGCGCAGTGCAAACGACACCAACAAACAGGTCTGCTACGACCCCTCACCTCTTACCTCTGTTTAATTTTAGAAGCCAGTTCATGTTTTTTTCAGGCCGTATGTAGGGATGGATCACAGTCACCGAACCTGTTTTGAACGGAAAATCTGTTGCTCTAAACGAGGTTACTTGGGCTAAACGGGCGGCTGCCCCCTTGATTCAGACACCGTGTCCAGAAATGTAGAACTGTTAAGCTGAGGGGGATGGGCGGGGTGGTAGAGAGGTGGAAAGAAAGATAGATAGATATAGATAGATAGATAGACTAATAGTACTGTAAATTTACCTACAGTTTCGGCTTTCTACACTGTATATCATGTGCCTACTACTGACAGGCACACTCTTCAGACAGATAAAAAGATCTATAGATATATATATAATGAGAGATAGATAGAAGTAGAGAGAGATAGAGATAGATAGATAGATAGAGATAGAGAGAGAGAGAGAGAGAGAGAAAGAAAGAAAGAAAGACAGGGATAGAGAGATAGACAGAGACAGACAGACAGTGACAGAGACAATAGAAAAGATTAAATTATACCAAACCTCAAGGATGGAAAAAAAAAACGTGTTTGAAACCTTGTGTATCTTTTGAAAACTAGTCCACCCATCCTTAAATTCCTAGCGGAACTAAGGCCATAAGTTTGTATATACAACAGACCTATTACTTTATCTTATTCAAAACTACTTTCTTTTGAGGACTACAAAAGCTTTTATGTCTGCCACCTTTGCTAGTGAACACCAAAAAGTAAATTGTCTCCGCAAAACTCATACAACCGTGACTAAATTGGACGTGTTCTATTAAAGCGAGAACTATAAATGAAGAAAAGACTATAATTTTTTATTTAAGGGAGATTATTGTAAACTATTTCCTTCTTTAGATCACGGCCTGGAATTTCGTACCTTTATTATGTCGAAATAATGGCGTTTTGCGATTTATATATTTTCCGAACAGCTATAATTTTTTAGTTAAGCTATTTCATACTCCTTATACGAATTTTTCAGCGGTAAAAAATATGATGGATTGAATGTTAACGCTTAACTGTTGTGCAATACGATGCAATCCAGCGGCGTTTCGTGTTTTTTTTGTTTTTGTCATGGCTAAAGCGCAGTTTAGTAAAGCTACGAGAACGAATAAGCGTTCATATTTTTGATAAAACTGACAATATACTGAAAGTTAATAGTCTAAGGGGATTTATTTAGGTCTCCGCGAAACTGTTTAAACGACTACAACTTCCCTAAAACTCACATAGGGGCAGCATAATTATTATAGAACGGTACCCTCTGAAAATGTTTTTTTTTTCCACCTTCTTTGTTCAAGTATTTACACAATGTAGACTATGCATGCGTTGGATGAAAAAAAAATGCGGAGAAATCCTTTTGGGAAAAAAAAATCAATGACTTGAGCCTTGACACTTTTCGGTAAATGAATTATGAAGTAAAGGAAAGGCTTCATGGGGGTATCAAACCCATAACCTCTCGAAAAGCGGTCAACAGGCCTACCGACTGCTTCACCATTCAGTTCCATGCGATAACCAGTCTCAATCAGATTAAAAAAAAATTGGAACACCCGAATTACTTCAAAATTTGTAAAGCTCGTTCTCTGAACTCTCGAGCTCAATACACTCACCCTAAATGTGCTAAGAATAATATTTTAAAACAGTCATAGAGACGACGGAACAAACTCCTTCACCGCAATACTGAGCTCACTTACAATGAATAAAAGATGGAGTACCAATACGACCTGTGTTCCATCACGGACTAGCCAAATTGCGACACCCGTTATTCTCCCGGGACTGAGGATAACTCAGAAAAACAAAACCTCGACTACGTTTTCGTGCTAACCCCTATGGTTTTTCAGTCACCTAGATCTAGTGGCCGGTAACTAAAAAGGGGAACATTTAATTGGCACGCGAGATGGATTCGGTAGAAGAAAATGCCTGGGCGCTGTTTTGCTGTTTGGCCGAGCGGGCTCGACAGTCTTAAACATCTGAAACACACGTAGAATGCAACATTTTGCATAGGTTTCGTTTTGATCTAAGGCATTGAATCTTTTCAGATAAACACAGACTTTTAGTTTATGAGGAAGACAATGTCAACTTGGTGGTAGGATGAAGTGATGTATGCGTTAAAATTTGTGTAATTGATTTACTTTGCACGGAATGCCCAGATCTTGACCCTGGTTTGACGCTGCGTTGGTGTTAAACTTGTACAGTTTCCGATTACTTCTCCTAAATGTTAATAGAAACTGACAAAAAAAAAAAAAGAAACATCGAGGGAATAACAAACCGAAATCAATCAATCAATATGTTGTGCTTAAAAAAAACCGTTACTGAGCTTTCCTTATTGAATTATAAAAAAATTAATGTTATTTGAGATGAGCATTTTGAATTGGTCGGTGGCTAGCTTTCAACGCTGGTTAAAATATCTCTGCACTTTCATAGTATGTGACCATGAAGTTAATAAAATAAAGTAGAGCTGTCCTTTCAAATTGCAGTGTTTGTTGTTCTCTTATCAAAGGTGGCTGGTTATAAAGAATGCTTTTCTGGAAAGGTTACACACGGAAAACTTGCGTGCAGATAATTTTGTCTGGAAATAATAAGAGAAAGAATCTCGTAAAAAAAAAAAGATAAAAAAGAACAACAAAAAACCACCGTGTACGGAAACCAGAGAGCCTATATCATATGATCTTAGTTGGTTTTTTTTTTTGTTTTTTTTTGGTGTTCAAAACATTTTTTTGTGGGCGTGAAAAGGAGGAGAATTAACTTGTTGACATCAAAGGCCCTTTTCACACATTCGGGTTGAAGAAAACCTCCTTGGAAACAGTTTGGGATATACCCACTAGTGTTATTATCTTGGTAGACCATTCTGCCCACAGACTTGTGTCTTTGCCAATAACTCACGAGATGACCCCAGCCTGAGGTCACGCAGTGGACAACGGATAATAATAATTGATAGACGGACAAATACCCTGGGCTTATTCCCTGGGGTCTGTTATTCAATTGCCTTCTTTGGCCATACAACTTTAACAAAGGAGGAGGGCAAGGGGTGGGGGTGGGGGTAGGGTCAGAGATGTGTGTGGTTGAGTTGGCAACAAGGTACCATCTTAAAAACAAGCTTGAAGAAAGTAAGGGAAAAATCTGATATCTTGTTTAGGCAAATAACGAGATGTCATATAATTATATAGAAAACTGATAACATCTCTTGATACATCAGATCGATACAGTTGAGTAATAAAATTATTTACTTTGAGACATAGACAGAACAAATGTGTTCATGACTTTCGTCTTTTTTCCTCTCCCCCCTCTTCTTCCTTTCGCTACCCCCTCTCTCTCTAGTATGATCTATACTAGTCTTTCCTATTTTCCCTACCCACCCAACTGGTTCTCTCTTGGCTTGTCTGGGTGTTGGTCGTTCTGTCTGTCTCGCTTTCTCTTGCCAAAAATCTCCCCTCCCCCTCGAGACCTCCTCGTGCGTCGCTCTTTATCTCCATCTATGTGGATATGGATATTTTTTTTTCCTCTCGACTACATTCTTTGTATTATTCACGTGTTTATATCACCGGTTCTATAAATAGAAACCTATTAGCAAAGTCAGCCAAGTATGGAGTTGTATTCTCTTCTATTCAAGATCCCTCATTTTTAGGAAACAGGCACCTTAAACCTGTTGCAAATAGATGAAAATACAATAAACGCGAAACGCAGTTAAATTAAAAAAAAGCGCGACGTATAATTATCTTAGATACGACTGGCATTTACATAACTTAGGACCAATAAGTTTTAACTCTTTATTTATATAAAAGTCATCACTGATTTATGTAACAGTGAAGAAAAAATTATGATGTTGGCATGCCGGGATCGCCTTATGTGTTCGTCTTTGACAAGCCAACCAAAAGATCACCAATTCAATGCGACACGGCTACATGTACACTTCCGCAGGGTGTAGACACCAGATTACCACAAAATAAGCTACGGTACATGTAGACATCCAAATGCATATACCTATCACCATATCACCACAAAATGATCTGTTAGATGTTTATCTTGCCGTTTCAAGTTTGTGTGATAGGCTAGCCATGTAGGTGGTCATGGGTGGTTTAACACAGTCTGCCGGTTTGCTTTATGGTATTTACATTTTGTGACGGCTTTTTTGGTTTGAGTATATCACATACATAATAGGATAAGGAGCGTAATGGCGGCATGGTATAAGCTATGTTTCTCTCAGTGACAAGGCGGTGGGAGCCGAAGTATTTATAAGTCGAAGGTTCGAATCATACTAAAGGCAGACATTTCGGGCATTTCCACTAAGAAGCCTACTTGTCTCCACTGCTAATTTCATACCTTTAAAAACTTTTAATCATGTGTAATATTCGCGTTGCGCTCTTAGTATTTTAATCATGTCCATTCGCAATTCGGTGCAATGCTTTTCTCTCATTTCTTGACTGATGCAAATTACCCTGTACACCTCTATCTCCATTTCTTTTCATTATTATCTGTATTTTTTGTTGTCAATTATGCCCATCTCCCTTGCCACATTTCTCTCAGGCATGCCTCTTTCCTTGCCCCAATGAACACGCCATTGGACTTGTAGTACTTTTAATTAAGGAGCCGAGCTGTCTCTTTTATTTTGCGTGATGAGCGTCTTTGGTTGAAACTTTTCCAGTTTGTTTTTGCTTTGGCGTAAAATTTGACAAGCATAATTGAAAAGTAGTAAGATATTGTTGTACAAAAGAAAAGATTTTTCACGTCTCTGCCTGGAGTTATAAACAGTTTGGAGTTGGTAGGGTTAGGAATTTAAGAAAGGTGATTAAAATTGTGTTTAAAGTTTCGGAACTCCAAACTAAGGTGTAGCGTCCGTAGCAACCATATCATTTAAACGCATAAAACTTGTTGAGGTGTAAAAAAATGTTAAGAAATGGTCTTTGGGTCAATATCTAAAATGAAAAAAAAAATTACTTCTAATAATTTCCTATATTTTAAAAGCCTATAGCTCAAAACTAGGCCGTGCGACTTAAGCCTTATTTGAGTAGAATGCAAGAAATAGATCTATTACATATCTGTGCTTCTAAGTTCTGCATAGGTTAAATCGATCAACAAACTATTCATTTTAATTCAAGTATTTTTCATTAATGGGTTTACAAAAACTATTTTCACTGAAAAGCTACAGAGATACTGTCTGGTCTCAAGGCTTTTAGACATGAACCATGTTAGATCCTTCCTCTTTTGGTTTCTTGAATTAAAAAAACTTTTGTATTAATCATTTGGTTAAATCCGTATATTTAAACCACAAACGTAGGTTGCCCAATAGTGTTCAATTCGCATTCATCGCCAAATATTGAATATTCTACGCTGAAAAAGCTAAGGAATAAAAGGGAGGGGGGGGGGGCGAAATTTGCGTTTTCTTTCATAAAATAACAAAGTATATTTTAGTCGTAATCCAACATTTACAAATGTGCTTTATATTCAAGATGGGACATGTTTGCACGCCATAACTATATAGTTCTTTATCTGGGATATTGTGAACGGGAAAGGTAATAACACACAATCATGCATAAAGAAAAGAAGTTACAAAACTGTTAATTCTATTCTTTCTCTGAGGTCTTTAAGTTATTTTAACCGGTAGCACTTAGAAGATTTCACGCTTTGCCTGTAATAACAAAAATCTACGTTCATTATTGCTGGTTGTGTTCCGGAATGGAGTATCTTATCTGTGTTTGGAACTAAGTCGACTATATTATGCTGATACCATTATCAAGATATTGCTGAGTTCACTCTGAAGTGTGCTAACTTGAATTAGAGTTAAAAATGTTAAAGAATGTTCGATGGAGTTCAGTCACTTTCTTGATATTTTTATTTGGCCAAACAAATTTTCAACAATAACGTGTTTTTGGTTGAAAAACGAGCGAATCAGAAAGCGAGAATATCTGTTATCTTGGACATTGTGCTGTGGTGCTGTATAAGTATAAAAATATTCTTAAGGTTTTCCTGTCAGTAAGGTATAAGTTTTTTGCTGAATGTTAGAAATTACATGTATATTGTTACGTTTTCTTCATTATAGACCAATCAACTTGTATAACATTAAATCGCAATAGTGAGAAACTTACTGTACTCTAAATCCGGCCATTGAGCCATCAAAAACAATAGACACAAGACGCGGTAAATCTGCGCGCGGAAAAAACAGCGTCCATCTTGTACGCGAGGCAAGTCCGGCCCAGCAGCCAACGGCCCGGCTAGAACGGATCAAAACTCAAGACGTAGCCGATAACGACAGAGGTACCACCATGTCGCAGTCGTTCATTCGCTCATCAACCACCCTCCCGGCGAATAGCCAGATTTCCGAGAAGCGCACCATGATCACGTCATCTTCCGGTTTGGGCGGCGGAAGCGGAAGCACAAGCGGCGACGCAGACGATGACTCAGTTTACTATAGGTCCTCCATCACACCCCGGAACTCCAGCATTACAAGACCATCTCTCGGCCAGGCATCCCCGCACCGAACCAGCGTGTCTGTGTCTTCTAATTATCACATGCCCAGCTCGGGCTCCAACCAAACTGCCCCAGCCGTCAGCAGCTTCAAGACGAACAGAGAGAAAGAGAAGAAAGACATGCAAGACCTCAACGAACGCTTCGCCAACTACATCGAGAAAGTTCGGTTCCTGGAGGCCCAGAACAAGAAACTCGTGAAGGAGCTGGAGCAGCTGAGATCTCACTGGGGGAAGGAAACGTCAGCGGTCAAGCAGATGTATGAAACGGAGCTGGACGAGGCCCGCAAGCTCATCGACGACACCAACAAGGAGAAGGCGAGACTTCAGCTCAGGGTAGGACAGCTGGAGGAACAGAGCGATGATGTGATGAGACAGTAAGTCAGTTTGATCCACAGCCTGGCAAACCTCACTGCTTATTCTGAGCTTCACCTTGACCTTAACCCCAAAACCTAAGTAGCACCCTTTGCTGTTGTAACCCAAAACCTAAGTTACACCCTATGTTGTGTTAACCCAAAACCTAAGCTGCCCCTTTTGTAAGTTGCTGGGCGATGAGACAGTAAGTCAGTTTGATCCACAACCTGGCAAATCTCACTGCTTATTCTGACCTTCACCTTGACCTTAACCCAAAACCTAAGTTGCACCCTTTGTTGTCGTTACCCAAAACCTAAGTTGTACCCTTTGCTGTCGTAACCCAAAACCTAAGTAGCACCCTTTGCTGTCGTAACCCAAAACCTAAGTTGCACCTTTTGTAAGTTGCCGGGCTACTTAAAGCCACTGATCTTTAGCCTCTAATTTTCTGCAAACCCAAAATTCATCTTAGCAGCATTAATATCATACGCTCTGTTAACACAGCCTCTTTTTGGAAATATATTTTATACTTTTGGATTTATCTTCCCATGGTCTCTTGACCTTACTAATCTCTGATCAGAAACACATTGGTTATGCGATATTGCCGCAAGTATTTTCTTATAAGAACATTTTTAACCTTCTGCCATGGACAATTCAAGAGCAGTATCTTTCATAATATGGTTTACACTACAGATACTCTACTTGATTTGTCCCGGGCAGGCTTTTGTGTAAGACATACATTTGTTGTTTTTTTTCCCTAAGCATTAACACTCTTAATCTATAGTGGCCACACCATAGTAAGTCAATGTCATACGACTATGAAAATTAGTCGCTCTACTTAAATTACAATTTCGAGATTATTATCGGTATGGTACACGGTGTCTGAATTGAAACAAAAAAGAATTTAGAAGGATTAATTTCGATCAGATTTCTAAAAACTCTAACAGCCACTGCTAAGCCTCATTTCAGCCGGGATGCTTCTCCTAGTACATGTCTTGCGTTCAGAGCGAATGAGTCGGGAGTAGGGCATTCTTTTGTAGAGAAAACTTCCATTTGAAGGACTGTTTTTTTTTCTTGTTTTTTTTTCTCTGTATTTCAAACCAACAAAGTTTAAGTTTCTTTCCACAAAGCATTGATAACTTCATGATTTTTTTGACGTTTGGAAGGTTAAAAAATGAGATGTTCAAAACACTATGACTTTTGAGAGAGAAAACTGCGACATCCGACTGTGAACACGAGATATTTTTTTCCTGATTAAAAAAAAACCACGCCATTTCTAGTTTGAACGAGTCACACCGAAATACAAATCCCTTGGCCGTTTCAAAGACGCCCTCTTTTTAAACGCCCTTTTTCTGCTTTTTTCATATATCAGGCCAAGTGGTATATAAAGCTAGTAATTAATCTCAATAAGAGAAGTAATCGAAAAGAAGCAAGACGCGTAAATACGGAAAAAAAAAATTTGTGCGGGAAAAACAGAGGAACTGGCATTAACAAAGAAAAAAAACGACATCCAAGAAAAAATGATCAAGGGGACAGGAAAATTCAAGAGAAGTGTCATCCATTATTCTCTTACGTTTTTTCTCATCTCTTTGATCTGGATGTGTGACTGCTTCAGCATTAATTGAAACAAATATCTTCTATTATCTAGCTAAAAAAAGTTATGTCAAGTTGGTCCTTAATAATTCTGGTTTTTCTTCCATATGATGGATATATCGTTTTGTTAGTTCCTTTCACAGTTTCTTTGATGTGCATGAACTGTGAAACATAAGTGATTAGACAGATAGTAATGACGAAAATTACTATTAATATGTTAAAGATCGAGTTAGACACATAGAAAAGTTATGGAGATTGATAGGCAGATAAATCGGCACAGAGAGATAAAGATAAGGTCTAGAGAAAATATGGGAATAGTTAGAGGAAAAAAAAGAAAGATTAAGAAAAACCATTCAAGAAAAGTAGGGAGATAGAGAATAAGATTGAGAATAGAGGAAGAGAGACACAGAGAGAGGGACAGACATACATCGAGACATAGACAAAGACAGAGACCGAGAGAGACAGGCAGAGAAAGAGACAAACAGAAACAGAGAGAAAAAGAGACAGACAGACAAAGAAAGAGACGGAGACGAAAGAGACGCGTTTGTTCTATTTAGGTACGAATAATTCGGAACACTGGAAAAGATGAGACGGTCTTATTCCCAAGATCCCTCCCTATCCAGTGGACATGAGATTAATCGAAGAAAAGTTCTTTCCCTTGTCTTTCTGTCTGTTACGTCAGGTGGACACTATCAATAGTAATTATGTTAATGGTTAGATAGATCTAGTAATCGGATATCGATTGTGTCCAAGATATTTGCACATTAGTTTAACCCAAGGTGCATCTCGTGTAGACAGCATAGTAGGCTAGGCATACACGTAGTAAATTATTTTATAAACCCTTACGACGAGACAGTATCAATATAGTAGGATATATCAGCATACTTGTATGATAAATATAGAAAAAGCTAAGTAAAAGAAGGGCATGAATGTAATTCAAATTTAGACCGAGAAGACGAGCCTCCATTTGGAAACAGGCTATATCCAGCAGTTACCTAGAAACTTAAAAATCGGACCCCATAAGCTCCAAATATGTTTCTAATTCAATAAGATTACGTGGACAATATACTGTTTCCACTCTGGGTCACCCGCCTCTGTAACAGGCAATACTGCCATTGTGTGGTTTTGATGTTATAAGGACGCCTACAAAAAGGTCTGACGGCACGCTAAACTTCTCTCGTACCGTACCGCGTAACGGATGTCTCATCGATAATCTAGAGTTGTAACGTGGAGTTGTTATATTATTTTTCTTCACGTTGTGCACTAGCGTCAGACTTTATGAATGGAGAGACCATTGAGAGAAAAAGCTGTGAAGGAATAGTACTACATCTATCAGGTCGCATTTCTAACTCTATTTCTTTTTCTTGCTCCCCCATATGTATCACTATTTTATGTTTTCCCCTTTTTTTTGCGAAAGTTCTTGTTTCTTTCTATCGATTTCTCTTCTCTGTTCTTTATTTGTATCTCTCTCTCTCTCTCTCTCTCTCTCTCTCTCTCTCTTTTCCTCTTATATAATTATATTCCGTCTCTCAGACCTGCCCATCTCTCTAAGACCCCCTGTCGATCCCATGATGCCAAGCAGTACACTTAGTCTAGGCCTTAATACATTCAAGGGAAGCAATCACCAAGTTTCCTTGGTCTGACCATCTGACCTGGCCTGGCTTTCACCCTGTCTGGCAGGATTGACTTAACAACTGGACACACGCTCCTGATTGCAGGCGCTTGGTGGCTAGATTACTGTCTTGCCTGCTGCTTACGTGACAAGTTGAGAGGACTGAAGAATTGTAGGATAGAAGGCTGGAATAGAATGAATAGGCCTATATAATTATACTGAGAGGACTGAAGAATTGTAGGATAGAAGGCTAGAATAGAATGTATAGGCCTCTATATACTGAGAGGACTGAAGCATTGTAGGATAGAAGGCTGGAAGATAATGTATAGGCCTCTATATACTGAGAGGACTGAAGCATTGTAGGATAGAAGACTGGAAGATAATGTATAGGCCTTTACATATAGACTTATAGGACAGATTTAATGTAGAAGGCTGGAAGATAATGTTTAGGCC
>BMAT01005039.1:237360-252206 GCA_019649035.1 Elysia marginata
GTCTATATATAGACTAATAGGACAGAATTAATGTAGAAGGCTGGAAGATAATGTTTAGGCCTACATATAGACTGATAGATCGGAAAAATATATAGATGTAGAAGGCTGGAAGATAATGTTTAGGCCTATAGAGACTGATAGGACGGAAAAATATAGATGTATAAGGCTGGAAGATAATGTATAGGTCTATATATAGACTAATAGGACAGAATTAATATAGAAGGCTGGAAGATAATGTATAGTCCTTTATATAGACTAATACTATGACGGAAAATATAAATGTAGAAGCCTGGAAGATTATGTATAGTCCTTTATATAGACTAATACTAGGACGGAAAATATAAATGTAGAAGGCTGGAAGATATTGTATAGTCCTTTATATAGACTAATACTAGGACGGAAAAATATGAATGTTGAAGGCTTGAAGTTAATGTAAAAGCTATAGGACGGAAAATATAGATGTAGAAGGCTGGAAGTTAATGTTTAGGTCTATTATTACATAGAATGATAGGACGGAAAAAGTATAAATGCGAAATGTTTTGAGCATCTGTACTCGTTTTTAAGTTCCCCCTGTCTTTTCCAGTTTATGCCTACCATATGCCTGTTTAGTTTATTACAGCTTTAATTATTTTCAAGCGGAAAAAAAGAAAAGAAATAATTATAATAATAATATTAAAAGTAATAATAATAATAATAATAATAATAATAAGAATAAGAAGAAGAAGAAGAAGAAGAAGAAGAAGAAGAAGAAGAAGAAGAAGAAGAAGAAGAAGAAGAAGAAGAAGACGAAGAAAGAGAAGAAGAAGAATGATAAGAAGAATATCTAGATTTTATAACGCCTTTTCAAAAAAAAGAAAGTTTTAATATAAGTAAACTTAAAAGAAACATTTAAACTATTTTCCTGTCTAAAGTTGCTGACTAATGAATTCACAATCAGCTGTGCATTATTGTTGATTTAAGTTTGTCGTTTTTGCGTTACACCCGATCCTTTTCTGCACTTTGTTATTCTGGACCTCTTTACATCTACCCATGCATCTTCAGATTTTGACACTTTTTTATTCGGCATACTTACGTACACGAACAAATCAGCAACAACAACCAAAAAAAAAAGCAAACTAGATAAAAAAAAAAGATTTTGTTTTGGAATTTCATGAATTTCGAATTTTGTTAGAGATTGGTTAGGATTAGTACAAACGTCAACATGAAATCCGTTTTTTTTTTTAATTTTCATTCACTCTCTTCTTTTACTATCGATCGCACTCGCTCACCTTAAAACCAAGAGTATTAGAAAAAGACAATGAGGCAAAGAGTAAGATATTGAGAGGGATAGAGCGAAAGGCTGAAAAGATTGAGGTATTAGAGAGAGAGAGAGAAAGAGAGAGAGAGAGAGAGAGGGAGAGAGAGAAAGAGAGAGAGGGGATAGAGGTAATATGATAGAATGAAAGATAGATAAACAGGACAAAGATAGATACATAGATGGATAGATAGATAAAGGGAGAGAGCGAGAAAGGGAGAGAGAGAGAAAAAGAGAGAGAAGGAAAGGGAAGATAGATAATAAAACAGAACGAAAGATAGATAAATTGAACGAAAAAAGCTAGCTAGCTATATAGATAGAGGGAGAGAGAGGAAGAGAGAGAGAGGAAGAAAAAGAGAGAGAGACATACATACAGACAGACAAAGACATTGAAATAAAGAAAGAATAGACAGAATTAGATAGAGTTAGAGAGATTCTTTTATGGAAAATTATTTACATCAATAAATTAATGTAGTGATCGCGCGCGCCACTGCCAACCAAAACAAGATTTTTTTTTCCATAACGTTTTAGGGAACGGCAACTCGGAAACGCTTACCTTCTTTTTTGACTTAAATGTTGGCCTGGGTCAAACCGACCTCCATCGTGAATCAATAAAGGGGCTTCAGACTGTCTGTGACACAGGGTCAGGCAATGTTCTGTTTTATATCTTGATTGAAATATTTCCTGCAGAGCATTTGGGTGTGTTCACAGGATCAGAGTAAAGAAATAGAAAGAGAGAGGAAGAGGAAGAGAGAGAGAGAGAGATTAGAGAGAGAGAGAGAGAGAGAGGATAGAGACAGATGGAGAAACAGATAGAGAGAGAGGGAGAGAGGTAGAGACAGAGAGGGATAGAGAGAGGGTAGAGATAGATAGAGAAACAGATAGAGAGAGGGAGAAAGAGATAGAGAGAGAGAGGGAGAAAAAGAAAGAAAGAAAGAGAGAGAGAGAGTGAGAGAGAGAGACAGATAGACAGACAGACAGACAGATAGAAGAAGGTATTGAAAAAAGACAAAAGACACTGAGTCAGGCAAACAGCTTGATAGATAGAATTAACCCTGGAAGATAATGAGCATATAGAGAAAGAAAAAGAGTAAATGTCTGAGGAAAAGGCAGCCATATGTTCACAGAGACAGACTTGGAAACCGAAAATCTTCACACTGACACACACAAAGTTCAACCATACCAACACGAAATCACAAAACGATATGGATGACAGACTGACAGGGTGATCGAAGAGTAGGGTAGGCTATGATGCACTATCTCAGATTCACAAAATCAATTTGTTTATCCTTAACTGACATTTTGCTCTGTTCGAAAATCATTTCTTTCTTTTTATGTTATTACACGTATTAATTTAATTTTATAAACTCTGAAAGAAAGAGGGAAAGAAACAGTGTTTTTATTACTTAGGTTTTTTTTGCCGCCCGCATCACTTCTGTAACGTCTGAGAATCATAGCTTTTGTTTTCAAATCAAACCGAGAAAATTTCTTGCATAAAATTCTGATAGGCTCATCCCGTTATCCAATAAAAAACTTGCGAATTGGCAAGCATCAGCCTAAAATCATTAGAAAACTTGCCGCGGACGACGATATCATATGGCGTAGTACTACCCATAGGTAACTTGGATTTTATAGCCGACGATAGACTAACGGGTCCCGATAGTCCATCAGTCATCCTGGATTTCCTCCCCTAAGGGCTTCGTCCTCCAGGGCGGACCGATAACACAATGCCATGGTCTAGCGGTAAGGCACCTCGTTCAGAGATCGGGAGGTGCGTGGTTCGATCACCGGCCGAGTCAAACCAAGGACTTTAAAATTGGTATTAGCAACTGATCCCTCTAGTGTCTGTCATTATGGATTTAGTGTTAAGTCTGGTCTGCCCGGTGTCAGAATAACGTGACTGGGTGCGGTGTACGCAAGCGCTCCTTACATCACAGTGTGACAGCACGCTTTCAATTGGCCTTAGCGCCGTCTCTGATATAACCTGGAAGTTGACTGGGAAGTTAAAACTCAAACAACCAACCAACCAACCAACTTGCTCACTCTAGTTGAAATCAAGACTCAGCATTTACCAGACAGCCACTGCAGCTTTCTACTCTAGACCAGTCTGACCTTAGAGTTAATAATATTGATCAGGATTGTATGCTACATCACTTGTCACTGGATACCTACTTAACTTTCGGTAACGGAAGAATCTTTTGCGCTGACGTGACCAATTGGCATTACGTTAGCTTTGATTGGATTTCAGTTTAGTAAAAATAATCATGTTTTGTTTACAGACGTTTGAGCCACGTGAGTTAGCTTGAATGACAAAGAAAGAAAAGTAACAGTACGGCTAGATAATGTTCTTTTTTTTTAAAAATCATTATAAATGATGGCAGTCATTTTTATTTCGATATTTGATCGCCTCCCTCTCTCTTTCTGTTTCTCTCTTCTCTCTCTCTCTCTCTCTCTTCATTTCTTGTCCCCTTTCTTTCTGTCATTGTCTGTAACAACATTTGTCTATATAGCTTTCCCGAGAGGCACTCTCTTCCTGTCATTACTCTCTTCCCTTCCTCCTCTTTTTCCTTGTCTCTCTTGGTATGTTTTTTCTTGATCTTTTGAAGTCTTTCTACCTATCTTTTCTCCTGCCTTCCTTTTAAAACATCCCCCTCTCTCTCTCTCTCTCTCTCTCTCTCTCTCTCTCTCTCTCTCCCTTTTTTTCAAACCCGCTGTACAGACCCATTACTACATGTACAATTTCCTCTGATACTGCTTTACCATGTATCCTGGCCTAATTTTGTTATGCCTGAGCTTCCTTTAGGACTGCACTACTGTGCTCATGGGTGACACTCTCATCCTCAATTTTGCCCTTACAGTTATGATCATTACTACCCCTGAAAATGTCAGGCGGCACGTTCCTACAAGCATGAGATACCATTACGACAAAGGTTAAACAAAATAAGGAAGGGGAGGAGGGGGGGGGGCTTGTTATAGCACGGTAGAATGATAGAGTATCGTTAACCCTTTGAACGATACAAAACCTGAGCCCAAGACAAAACAGTTTTAAACTTGCATCTATCTTTGTATCAGTTTCAATGAAAGATTTGAGTTGTTACAAAACCAAAGAAACAAAGCAATGGCAACAAATTTATGTGTTTACAGAGATGGAGATAGATAAAGTAAGAGGTAAATAGAGAGATAGAGATAGAGAGAGAGAGAAAAGGAGAGGAAAAGAGAGATAGAGAAAGAGAGAGCGAGAGCGAGAGAGAGAGAGAGAGAGAGAGAGAGAGAGAGAGAGAGAGAGAAAGAAAACAGAGAATCAAACAATATAAATACCCGTTATTCTTTTTATAGCCTTGTACAATTTGTAAACACAGTAACTGTTCAGCTGCAGTTTTCTTCAAACCGCATTTCTGAACAAACATCCTTGAGAACCAACAAAAGCTTGAAATTTAGGAGTACAAATATTCACTGAAATCTCTTTTAACTAACTTTAATTTTCACAGCTTTTCAAGATAGCGTTTTTAAAAACTTTTTAAAAGAGTCCATTTTTCTAGTCTCGTGTCATATCGATTACCGAAAGAGTCGTTCTTGCTCAGCTGCGCTGCTGGTTGAACGAGTCGAATACACACAAACCCCAGGCGTTCTTTCTTAGATCGAGGTAAACACGTTCCTTTTATAATCTTCTATAGACGAAACAGTCATTACACCATTTTGTGTAGGTTTTCTTTTGTTTGGCTTAGAGCGTGTAGAGGCAAAGACAATGCAAGTACTTTCTGGGCCAGCTTTTAAGTTACCTCATTTTTTTTTTTTTAATTTTGATTTTTATAGTTTTCATGCCCTCTGACTTGCTTTTGTGGATTATGAGCTTGGGATTGTTTTTTTTTTTTTATTCCAAAGTCTTCCTTTCTGTCTGTGTTTGCCTGCATAGCTTATGATCTCTCACTCCCACCCTCTTTCTGTCTCTCTCCCTTTCTGTCAGTCTGTGTCTCTTTGTCCGTCTTTTGTCTGTCTCTCTCGATCTTCTGTTCATTGTCAATCTCTCTATCATCCCCCCTCTCTCTCTTTCATTCTCTATCTCTAGATTTTTGGAGCGTTTCTTTTTTTCCCATTGTAAAAAAATATTGTGCAAGCACATCCTCTGTGTCTTTATTAATACGACTCAATTTTCACCCAATCTTTCACAAAATAGTTTTGTTATGAACCCCATTAGCCTCTGAGTTCACAAAAAGTTACCTCAATACTGTAAAGCGCTATACCACTTGGATTCAAATTATCAGGTTTGTTGATTCATTCATTTTTTTTATATTTACACCATTTTTGTTTCTGCATATGCAATTTTTGGAAACATAAATAACAACAACTACATTCCCAACTAACAAAACCAACAATAATAACAACAAGATTAACGAAAAGATAATGCTTCTGATGTAAGAGAAACAAGTCCGCTTTCTCAATCCTCACTCCCTCCCCAATAAACAGCCCTGGTTGATGTAAAGTTTGAAACATATTTTGTTTGTTAATGATTTTTTTAAAGCTTTTTTAAACTTACACTTTATGTTACCGCTGCTTTTGTATACTCTTTTAATTCTGCTTTTCATTTGTTCTTTACGTTCGTTCTGTTCTGACTACTGTAATAGCGAATTTTTATCTGCTCATTTATTCCTCTTCTTAGATACGAATCTTTTCTTTTTTAAGTGCACATTAACCTAGCAATTATTTATTAGTTTCAAAACCCTAAAACAGTTTGATGGTTAATTTATCAACTCGGCATTCAAATATTAAAAAGTTGACACGATGAGTGTAGTGGGTCTTATAAACCAAAAATAATCACTCGTAACCCAACCACCATGTCGTCACCTGTAGTAGATTTTCTCGTAGAATATCACGTCATGGTCTAAGGAGTCGGCAACTACAAGCGTGATTGTAGTCATCAATTTCTTCACAACCCTTTAGGTAACTGTAAAGTGCACGTTACATTTTCAAAGAGTTGGATAGACAGAATAACCCCTTGAAGATTACAAGCACTATAAAGAAAGATAAGGAAAGAAACAAAGTAAAGGTATAAGGAAACGGTAGCATTCAATGACATAGACAGATGTAAACAATGAACATCTATCCCTAATATTGACCTGTTTGCTGTTCTTGCGTATCCCCAGACTGGACGAAGCGAAGAAATGGCGCAGCCAAGACCGCGAGACCATCAACAAGCTCAACCAGCAGTTGTCAGAGCTGGAGGGAGAAATTCGCATGCTGAGACGCACCAACGACTCGCTGGACGCCGAGCGACTCCGCGACAAGCAGACCATCGCCCGCCTGCAGGAAGAGCTCGAGAAACTCCGAGTGGTGAGTGGGTCACGGCTAGACCGTCCTGCTAGTTGGGTGGTTAGTTAGTTAGTTTTGTGGGAAGGGGCGGAGCTTGTGTGTTGAGATTGCCTTCTATCTCCTTGATAGAGGGTAGTGTTATAAGGTCGTGGGGCTTTTCTCCCAAGGGTACTGGATTTGAAAATAAAAATCAATCATGACGGAACGGGTGGGCGATTTCCCGCTGTGAGAAGCGTATTCTTTTTCTATTTTTAAAACAGATATTATATAATTGTTGTCAGGATAAAGATGTCATGTTGAGTAAAATGATGCAAGGTGAATATCTCTTGTATTTTTTTTTAATTGCAGAAAAAGTAATAACAAAATGTGAAGTAGATCTACTCGTATTTTTTTTTTTGGGGGGGGACGGGTTGGGGTGTAAACGGGTCTTGCTATTTCCCTCTTTCAGAAAGAAACCAAAATGTAATTAGAAATATAGATGGGATAGTCTCTAAAGGCCGACATTAGTTTTTATGATAATAAAATAGATTGGTAACTGATAAAATATAATTTGAAATATGAAGCATTCTTTATGCCATTGTTACCTCAAATTAGACACTTTTCTTTCAGTCTTTTTGATGACAGCTTCTGAGCAAGTCTTTAAACGTTTTAGTTTTTATGTACGAGCTGTTTCAGTAAAGTTTTACTGTCCCACTCCTAAGTCACTATCTTTATTTGTTTGTGTTTTCAGGACTTAAGCAACGAAACGATCGCCCGCCTGGACGCTGAGAACAAGTACCAGACACTTCTTGAAGAGATCGAGTTCCTTAAGAGCATCCACGAACAGGTTAGCATTTCAATCAATAGATTCAACTGAGAATGAGATTTTAGCACAAAATAGTCATCATTCTTCTTGGCAAACTCGCTCTGTCAAGTCAGTTTTTTTTGGCAAGAACGTTTTTTTGTGCTCCATTCCCATTCTAAATAATTTTTTATTAAGCCAGAGGCTTATTCATCAATTTACAATATTCAATCACTAAAGTAGTCCAATCTAGTTCAATCGTCCATAAGATATCGAAAAAGAACTGCTAACATTGCACAAGGCAGGAGACTAGCCGGCCTGTATAGAAGTAATTCTGCAGTTCGACTGAAAAATATATTCATGCTGATAAAAAAACAAAGATAGAGTTCTTTTGAAGAAGAAAAATAAGGTCACCACAGTTATCAATAAAATAAGCGTTAGTTAGGTTGCGTTACGGATTCTTCAGCTACTATTGTTTTCTTGGATGTTTATTTCCTTTGTAAAGGAATGTCAACATTCATTCCTTCAAGTGAACGGGGATGAAGGCTTGTATGTAAAGGTTTTTAATTAAATTGAAAAAAAAATACAATTTGTATTGCAGTATATCAATCTTATCGATTCGTCCATTCCTCACTAAGTTAAACTGGTAAAACGGTACTGAATTGTTCAATTCAAACATTCCTTTCAAAGTTATTAAGAAGGGCAATAACTAGTAATATGGGATTGTATTGCTTGAGAAAGGGTTAATCTTGGTTATCGACCTTATTGTTTTATTGTTACCATGAGTGTTGCTTCCAGAGATAATGTGTTGGAGGCGGGAAATTGTTTTTTAAACGCCATTTAGAGGCCTGTTTTTTTTCTTTTTTATCTAAATATTGTTATATAAAAAGAAAGTTTCTATTTGTTTCCACAAAATATTTCATTAAATTTTTGACATTTAGAAGTTAAGAAAAATGCCATTTCCAAAACAGTAACAAATTTAAAGATAAAAAATACAACATCTAACTTATTCGCCCTGGATGCGAGACATTCTTGTCTATGTTACTACGCCACACTGTTTTCATGCAAACTGTAACAGTTACAAACGTGATTAAACTCCTAAACTATTAAGCTATGCATTTTAGAGAACTATAATAATAAACACGCTCTAATTCTACAAAACAGTACAAAATGTTGGCATCTGTCTATTTTTCTAGATTGTAATGAAGTTTTGTGCAATTAAGCCTATCTGTTTTGTAACTGCAGCGCAGGGTGTGGCTGCGGGGGAGCTTTAAAAGCGACTTTTTTTAGATCCGACTTTATCTGCATTTTTCATCTAAGCAGAAAAAAAATAGTTGCCAAATAGACAACACGGCTAAGGGCTTACCCTCGGAATGATAGGTTTTCTGACCGAAGTATTAATTTTTATTGGACAAAACCGGAGGAGTTTCTCCAAGGTCTTCAAATTTATCAGAGTTTGTTATTATTATTATTCTTTATGCAGTGATACATTTCCATTTCTCTTTCAAAAGCTTGTGAGGTGATCTTTCATCTCTTGAACGACTTAAAAGCATCTATTTTAAGCTCCTTTTCTGACTACTCCTAACTTTTAGGGTAGATCAAACAGTTTTATCATATGGTTATTATATCATACACCTGATGTACAACATTTATGACCAGTCTTACTCTCTATTCACCTGAGCAGGAACTTAAGGAGTTGTCTGCCCTGGCCTACCGCGACACAACCGCCGAAAACCGTGAGTTCTGGAAGAACGAGCTGTCCCAGGCCATCCGCGACATTCAACAGGAGTATGACCTCAAGGTTGACCAGATCCGCGGAGAGATGGAGACCTTCTACAATCTCAAGGTGAGTCAAGAAAATAATCACATACCTCATAATGACTTAAGTATGAGGGTGTAGTAACAATGTAAAAGTATGTTGAGCGTTGGTCGTGTAATAGGAAGACTTATTATTGAACTCAATGAGTTTTGACAATAGATAAACCAATAAAGTAAATGTCGAGATTTGAACACTGGCACTGCTGTATTTTCATTAGTTTTAAAAAATCAACCTATGGTCTAGGCAACATGAGTGTGGTTATACATAAAATAGACAAATTGATTCAAAAAAAATTTGCGTGTTAAATGTGGGGATATTCAAGGCTATTAAAGGGAAAGATCCATGCGCTATGGACGTATAATTGAAAGAAGCTGTAGTTAAACCTCTTGCTGATGAAGAGAACGAATCATTAGCGATTCAATATCATAATTTCTGGTACCTTTTTCAGCTTCAGATTATATCTAAGTAGTTACAACTTTCTGCACAGTCTTTTACTTTCATTGCTGTGGCACCTTTCTTAAAAGTTTCCATAAAATAATTATAGTGATTATTTTTCTTAGTGAAATATTCTTTAGCTTGACAAAAACAAATCAGGTACAATTTAAAAAATCAACACTGTTTTTTTTTTTAGCTCTAAGCAACCCGTGTCGTTCTTGTCTTGCTACCAATTAAAAATATTTTATCGTTTTCTGGACCGTGTTCTCACCAGGTTCAAGAGTTCCGCACTGGAGCTACCAAGCAGAACATGGAGGTCACGCATGCCAGGGAGGAAGTGAAGAAACTACAGAAGATGCTCAGCGACTCCAGAGGACGTCTGGCTGACCTGGAGGCCAGGGTAACTGGGTCAAATATACACCTGTAGTCAAACAACTTTCATGCTTTGAATCTTGTCAATTTTACCAAATCTATATAGGTCTAATTTGCCCTTCTTCTTCTTGAAAATTAATTTTTTTAAAGCTGTACATTATATGACGTGTTTAAAGAGGATAGTATTTCTTTACTGTTTCCTCTTATTTTCATAAAAGTGTGTAATGCATGAAATCACTTGAATAAAACATACCATGTTTGCCCACCAAGCAAATGATTTTCAAAGGGGTTCGACTATATCAAAAACTATTCAAGATTTGGGTCCATCTTGATTCATTTTACATAATGATATTATAATTACGACTAAAACCAAAATTTACCCACCCCCACCCTTTGGACTCCGCAGAACGCCCAGCTCGAGAAGCAGTACCAGGACCTGATGAGAGAGCTGGAGCAGAAGGAGCACGACCACCTCCTGGAGACCAACTCCCTCAAGGAGGAGATGAACAAGTTGCGCGCCGAGATGGAGGGCATGCTCGTGGAGCTGCAGACTCTGATGGACGCCAAGCTGTCCCTGGAGCTCGAGATTGCCGCCTACAGGAAGCTCCTGGAGCACGAGGAGAGCAGGTACACTTTTAAAATTTTAAAACCTCATAATTATGTAGATGTCATTTTTTCATGAAACCTCATATTATGGAGAAATCTTTGTTTTATGAAAAGTCATATACGTATAAATATTTTATGTTACTCGAAAAAAACAGAATTTATTAACAAGAAAGTTTCTTTTTCTCTTTGGTTGACGGAGTAGGAACTTGATGGTTTATAAAATTAACAAAACTTCTGGGCAATGTTTGAAATATAACTGTTAAAGGGGAGGCTTTCAGTAGCTTTTTTTAATTTTGGTGCAAATTGTTGTAGGTGCCTTTAGATAGCAATAATATAACTTTAGCCATTTGTCAAACAGTAAAAAAGAAAATAGAATATACATTAAAAATCAAAATTTAAAAGTGGACACTGATATGATAGAAAGTATGAGTCAGCTCTATTATTTTTTTTTCAAAATTTTTTGCAGCTAAAGAAATGTAGACCTCTCACAAACCTTTTCCATCCAAAATATATTCATCTTTTCATGGTTTAGATATTAACCTATATATTTATAAAAGTTTGGCTATGACTCAAGAGCACTTTGTATTGACTCATATATCTCAAAACATGTTTCATTTTAGAAAATCCCAGGGAATGTATTGTGTTGTGTCTGCCAACCATAACGTGTTGAATGTCTGCGATTTTTGTGACATTTTGTGTTATGTATCAAAGCTCGTGTACAAATGCATAGTTTTTTTTTCTCTCCATCATTATTATTTTTCTTCTTTGCCCTTGAACAGAGAAGCTTCATTTTTGGACAGAAGTTTCATTTGCATCAATGTAACGCCTAGTTTTTTTTTTGATTGTCTCTCTCTGAACTTTTTCAAATTGATTCGAGTTGAAACAAATCGGGAAAAAAATTCGAAAAAAAAAAATGACGACATATCTCCTGTTTTGACAACGTCAGAGAACGCTAACCATTATGTAACGAAAAGACATTGTCTTACTTTCTCTTCTTCCAATGTCAAATGCCAAGATCGTGATAATTCGACCAAAAAAAAATAATGATGATCACAAAAGATGGTTATAAATAACATTTTGGCAATACATCGGTCTTCTGTTATGGGACTTGCATTTTTGCTATATGAACAGTGAAATTCACATTTATGCAGTCATCACGGTAACGGTAGTATATTAAAAAAAAAGCATAATTAGAACGTTGGCTGTCATTACTGACTTGTTTCAACTGGTATCTGGTCTGAAGCACCCTGCATTTTTTCCTTTCATTTCATCAATACGGCGCATAATAGCCCATTTGGTCCACGTCATGTAGGGGTCAATCTCACATCTACATCAAAACTCCCCAATTTTTAAAACTCACTTTCTTTCAAGTTGTCCTTTTTCCCCCTTTTTATTCTTTCCCTTAAATGTCCCGCTGCTAAGGATCCCTCTCCGCAGCTCTCTTCGCCACTTTCCCTCTTCTCGTCAATTTGGTGGGAACTACAAAGTTTCAGCTTCCGGTGGAAACTCCACTGTCTACCCGTCAGGTGACCCTACACTCTCTCGCAACGCTACACCCGGCACTTCCGGTAGATTTTCTTCTTCTGTCGCCACTCTTGCAGACGCTTCGTCTCATCCAGCTACCCCACAGAAACGGGATTCCGCTGAATCTCGACCAAAGTCACCTGTTCAAACAGGAAGTGGCTCACGTAGTGACCTAAATGGTTGCAAGTTTGATTCCACTGTTGAAAAACACAAAGATGATCCCGATCTTGTGCCAATACAGGCTACTGATGTTTTTGTTAAGTCTAGCAATTCTTTGGTTAACGCAGAACCAAAAACTCATGGCGAAAAGGGGAGCATGAGGGTCACCGAGGATCCAAAACTTAACACAGGTCATGTAAAAAAGTATGAATTTGAAGGGACAAATCGTGAAAATTTTGTAAGGGAAGATGAAGAATCCAAATTTGGCATAAATAAGGTCGAAAAAGATCAAGTAGATGGTAGACACACCAGCAAGGCTGAGATTAATCCCATTCATAAGGGAGATTCGATCGAAACCGGAGATGCTTTGCTTACTGCAACATCAAGAGAAAAATATGAGCCAAGTGGTTTATCTCAAGGTAAAGATGTTGAGATTGAGAAAACAATGATGGCAAGAGGAGACGATGAGATGGAAATAACTGAACCAGCATTGACCAACAGAACGGTTGGAGATGCTCAGAACAGTGTGAATAAAATTGCCGCTATAAATGAGATACCAGAAACTTCTGCGGTTGAAAAACAGGAAACTGTGCCGTCGGTAACAAACCAAGCTCATGTAGTTCCAGACCAAGCAAGAAACACAAGCAATAGTGAAGAGTTATACACTGTAAATGCAGATTTAGAGGTAGGAAGAGAGTCTCCTAAAGCCCATGCACATTTTGACGACAATATAATCCCACTGGAAAAGGTGAATGTAACTGTTAAAGAGCAGCAAACTCCGTTGCAGAGAAAAGAATTCGAAGCAAAGGAAGCGGTACTGGAGCAAGACACCTGCAGCATTTCAAAAGAACCTAAAAAGGCTCCAATTATTGAAGAATATGAAATCGAAAGTGCAAAACATGTTGACTTACAAAATGCACCTTCCTTTAAGGATGACCAGGTCGATACTAGCTTTGGCGATGCTTACCCAAAGTCCAATGATATCCACCCACCTGTACTCTATGGCAGTTCTTTGATCCGTAAGGATGAGATTGTTCTTGGCGATACATCAGATGATGATTCGCTGTGTATTCAGACCATGGCAGAATACGACGACGAAACTGAGGAAAGACTGGACGAAGATGCAGGCGAGGCATTGGCTGAAAGTGGAGATGGTACAGTTATTAAAGTATTTTCTAAGAGGAAAGAAGAGCAGTCAGGCGAGTTGGTAACCCCAGAACACGGTGCTTCTAGCAAAAAGGAGGCATTGCTTTCGGGTACAAAAACCCAGGGGCTTCCAGAATCTGAATGGGTGATGGGGACAACTAAAGGTAGCTCAGATATGGTTTCAGCGAAAACTGATGTTGAAGTTTTCCCGAAGGATGTACCAGGCGACGAAGAAAATTCTGAGGTTAGGAAAACGGATCTTGTTTTTAACAATTCTTCAAATAGAGATGATACTATAACAACCCCCAGAAATAATTTGATAAGCCAAGGAAACACAGAGGTAGATTCAGTGTCGGAATTAGGCGGGAAGGAAAGTAACCAAGCTTCCGATGATAATGTGTCAGTGGAAAATGTCACAGATAAAAATTTGTTCAGAGTGAAAGAAACCCCAACCCCAACCAAGGTTGTTTCAGTAAGGGGAGAAGCCAACCCTGAATCTGTTTTGTTGAAGGAGGAAGTAATTGGCAAACCTGAAAGGTTTTCAGAAATGGAAGAGACGATAGTGATCCCCAAGCATGTTGGTTTAAACAAAGAAGCTAAAGCTACTGAAGAATCTTCATCTATAGAGAGGGAAGATAATTCGACGACCGAGCCCGTGTCACTTGACGCGAAAAGGAAATCCTTCCCTGAATCTGCTTTGGACAAAGTAGAAGATGATGGCACATATGAGTCCGTTATAGTGAACAAAACAACCGAAACTTTATTTGAACCTGCCTCGAGAAAACAAGAAATCAAATCAACCTTTGAGCCTGTTTCTGTGAATGAAGAAACCGAAGCCACAACTGAGTCTATTCCTGTGGATGAAGATACCAAATCAGCCAATGAGCCTGTTCCAATGAAGGAAGAAATCAAAACTAATGCTGAACCTCTTTCAACGAAAGAGAAAATTAAAGTTACCCCTGAGTCTGTTTCTTTAAAGGGAGAGACTGAACCTACCGTTACAGGAAAAGAGGAAATCAAAGCCACCACTGAACCTCTTTCAACTAAGGTAGAAGCTCAAGTCACCCTTGAGCCTGTTCCAGTAAAGGAAGAAACAAAAGCCACTGATGAACCTCTATTGATAAATGAAGAAATTAAGGTCAAAACTGAGTCTGTACCAGTAAAGAAAGAAATCAAAGTCACCACTGAGTTTGTTCCAGTAAAGGAGGAAATCAAAGCCACCACGGAAAATGCTCCAGTAAAGGAGGAAATCAAAGCCACCACTGAGTCCGTTTCAGTAAAGGAAGAAATCAAAGCTACCGATGAACCTCTTTCGACAAATAAGGAAATTAAAGCCACCAATGAGCCTGCTGCAGTAAAGGAAGAAATCAAAACCACCACTGAGCCTGTTGCAGTAAAGGAAG
>BMAT01005039.1:252348-263507 GCA_019649035.1 Elysia marginata
CACCACTAAGTCTGTTGCAGTACAGGAAGAAATCAAAACCACCACTGAACCTGCTGCAGTAAAGGAAGAAATCAAAACCACAACTGAGCCTTCTGCGGTACAGGAAGAAATCAAAGCCACAACTGAGCCTGCTGCAGTAAAGGAAGATATCAAAACCACCACTGAGCCTGTTGCAAAAAAGGAAGAAATCCAAACCACCACTGAGCCTGTTGCAGTAAAGGAAGAGATCAAAACCACTTCTGAGCCTGCTGCAGTAAAGGAAGAAATCAAAACCACCCTTGAGCCTGTTGCAGTAAAGGAAGAAATCATAGCCACCACTGAGCCTGCTGCAGTAAAAGAAGAAATCGAAACAACCACTGAGCCTGTTTCAGTAAGGGAAAATACTGAAACCACTGCTCACCATAGTTTAACGAAGGAAGCTAAGGAGATTACCAAAGACCCTGTTTCACAAATGGAAACCTCAAAAGCTTCAACCAAGCATGTTTTAGTTAGCGAAGAAGTTAAAGCTCTTACAGAAGAAGATAAAACTAACACTGAGTCAGTTTCAGAAAAGGAAAAATCAAAACCCGAAAGTGAGATTGCCTCAGAAAAAGAAGAAATTATTGGTTTTTCTGAGCCTCTTTCCCAGAAGAAAACACTTCAAACGACGCATGAGCCCATTTCATCTCCGCCAGAATCTCAAACCACCGCTGAACCTATCACAGTTAAAGAAATCACAAAAACCACACCTGAGACGGTTTTAAAGAATAAAGAAACCAAAACCACAATTGAACCCTTTCCAGTAATGGACGAAAGCAAAGCCACCTATGAGTCTGTCCCAATGGAGGACGTTATGAAAACCACCTATGAGTCTGTCCCAATGGAGGACGAAATGAAAACCACCTTTGAGTCTGTCCCAATGGAGGACGTAATGAAAACTACCTATGAGTTTGTCCCAATGGAGGACGAAATGAAAACCGCCCATGAACCTGAATCACATGGTGAAGGAATCCAAGCCACATCTGAGCATGTTTCTGTGAAGGACGAGATAAAAAATATCACCGATTCTGTTCCAATGAAGGAAGCAATCAAAGCCATCACTGAGCCTTTTGTAGGAAAGAAAGAAACTCAGGCCACAACTGAGTCTGTTTCAGTGAAGGAAGAAACCAAAGCCACACCTGAGTCTGTTGCAATAAAGGACGAACTAAAAACCTCCGCCGCTCCTGTGCCTGCTCCTGTGAAGGAAGGAATCAAAGCCACCACTGAGCCTGTGTCAACGGCTGGGGAAAATCAAGTCCCCACCGAATCTGTTTCCGTGAAGGGCGAAAGAAAAACCACCCACACACCTGAATATGCGGAGGAAGGAAGCAAAGTAACCGTTGAAGCTCTTTCAGTGACGAAAGAACCTGAAAGTGATGATGCTAAGCCTGTTTTAATCAAGGACGTCGCCAATGTTATCTCTGAGCCAGTTTCCTTGAAGGAAGAAAGTAATACCAACACTGAGTCTGTTCCAACAAGGGAAATAGCAAAAGCCGCCACCACTGGGCCTGTTTCAGTAGAAGACGAAATCAAAGCCACCACTGAGTCAGCTTCAATAAAAGAAGAAGCACAAGTTCTTCCTGAGACTGATCGAGTCAAGAGTGAAAATCAAATCTCCCATGAACCTCTTTCAGAAAAGGAAGCTACTCAAAAGTCTGTTTCAGTAAAGGAAGAAATAACAAAAACTACACCTACGACTGGCTCAGAAACGCTAAAAGCTGAAGCCACCATTGAGCTTGTTGCAGTGAAGGAAGCAATCCAAACGACCCCTCATGGGCATAATTCAGTCAAAGAAGGAACTCAAGACATTCCTGGCGCTGTTGTAGTAAGGAGCGAGACTCAAGCCACGACTGAGCCTATTTTACTAAAAGAAGAAACTGCGGCTGTTTCTGAGCCTGTTCCAGAAAAGGAAGAAACAGCGGTTGCTAGAAAAGATGATTTTTCAGTTAAGGAAGAGACCAAAGTCATCGCTGAGCCTGTGCCTATGGATGAAAAAACTAAAGTTACTACAGTGAAAGAAGAAACTAAAACCACCGCCACCAGTGACACGAATTTAGACAAGAAAGAAACTAAATATAGCCATCAACCTGTTGCAATAGAAAGTGAGGTGAAAGCCTTCAGCGATCCTGTTTCGGTTAAGGAAGAAACAAAAACTATCGTCGAGCCTTTTCCTGTGAAGGAAGAAACCAAACCCACAGTTGAACCTGTTTCAGTTAACAACCAAGAAATCAAAGCCAACCCTGAGCTTGTTTCAGAAAGAGAGGAAACTAACGCCATGGCTGAACCGGTTTTTATAAACGGAGAAACCAAAATTCCCCCAAATACTCTTTTCACTGAGCATCCCAAAGAGACATCCACGGAGCATGTTTTAGTAAAAAATGTTTCTGGACTAAGCTCTGAGCCTTGTTTTGAGAGAGAACATCAGAACAATGATCGAAGCACAGATTCAGCTATAGGTGTCGCTAGCGAAAGTATTAAAGAAGAGACAGATTCAGCAAAGAACACTTCTGTTGTAGAAATTCACCATAGCACCAGAGAACTCATAGACGGGAGAGAAAATTTGTCTTCGGAACCGGGAGTTCAGAACAAAGCGATCGCTTTTGCTGACGGAGAACATGAAGAAAAACCCGACACAAGACTTAACGACATTGTTCCGAACCAGGCATATGTTAATGACACAACTTCATACATGCAAACTAGTCGTGCTAACGCGGATGACCATCTGGATCTTAGAAGTGCTTCTGATAAAAATGATTTAGACATAAAGAATAACCATCAAGATGAGGAGCTATCAGTTGCAAAGTGTACAGGGGGTTTCTTGCATGAAGAAGAAAATAGCACTCCAGCCTTATTGAACAGTAAGTTGGCTACCAAACCAGATAGTACAGTCACTGACCCAGTCATTGATAGTCGTGGTGAAGCTGCTGATGAATGCAGAAATAAAGATGAAGTCAGAGATGAAATGAGTCAGATGCAAACGTCAGGTGACGACGTGATTTTATTTAAAACCTTCGCGCTGAGCCAGGCGAGTGCATCGCTTCTGGCTGAGTCCTTCCCTGGACAGTTAATGGAAGAAGCCCAGCAACCTGCAGAAGATCTTAACGACACTGTTTGCCAACAGACCGCAATGGGTGATGTTCAGAGAGCCGAGACTCCAAAGTCAATTAGTGATAATAAGATTATGGAGCGTGCTGTCAGAGATAGAAATACAGAACCCAAGGTTAACAAGCAAGCTAACGAGACAGTCATTTACCATACATACCCACAAAACGAAACCACTAAGCAATCATTTAGAGTAAATGCTCCTAACATGATCGAATCAGTGGGTTCGTCTGGCACAGACTCATTTCAAAACATATCAACGGACAAGTTAAATTTTGAAGCCAGAAACCAAGACAAAACTGTAATTTTAGAAACCAACAATCTCGTCAGCAACCTGAAAGAATCCAGTTACGATTCACAAATCGCAGACACATTGAAAAACGTAGACACTTTTGTAGAGCTAAATGAAAAACCGACTGAGGTCAGCAGTACTCAAAAAGTAGATGTGATGTACAATCAAATATCACCAGATGGAGAAAATATTGAAAATGAAGAAAAAACGTCCCCCAGGACAACAGAAGCAGACAAGAAAGCCAATAGTCCTGGCGATAAAATTGAAATGTCTGGTGAAGAAAGAAATCTTCCAAGCCAAGTTTCGATATCCACCACAGGTGTAGACAACAAAGAGGGTGAACTAAATGAGATAGTCGATGAAGAAAAAAGCGAATCATTTAGCTTAAACACAAATCTTAACCAGAAGTCCTCAGCTAGCGGTATTTCCAATTCAAGCAATACTATCGTTGACACGTTTCCATGTTGGCCTGATGATTTAAAAGAAAGGAACAAAGAGTTAAATCTCTCGAAACAAGGCTCGGAGACAGAATCTACCAGATTCAAAATGGAAAGTGAACAGATTCCTGACGCGACAGAAGCTTTCAAGTTTCAGCGAGGAGGTGCTGATCTAAACCAATTCATGTCCAATGCTTCAATGGAAACTGGAATGCATTTCAACAACAGGGGTGAGAATAGTAGAGCACAAGCATCCTTACATGGAACTATACATAGTTTTGGCAAAGACCAAGCGTCTGATACTGTAGGACAAATTTTAAGCGACCAGTTCGATGATTTCAACCAAGAGCAGACGGATTCTTTCTTCAAGTCCGAAACACCTGGTAAAATTTTTTCATTAACGCAAACATACCAAGGTCAACCAATTGCTGATTATCAAGGAGAAAAAAGCAGGAAACCGGTGACACACACCCAGAAAGAAAAGACTGGATCAGAAAAGTCGACAGAATTGGTTGAAACTGAGGTGAAGGGGCAATCCCAGAACGGGGACACTGTAAGCAAGATAACTCTCGTCACAAAGAGTTCCGCGGAAACAGGTGAGCCTCGCTTGGGCGCCAGTGTAACGTCTGACCTTGTGGAAACCTTTGAGAATAAGGATAGTGGCGACAGTTCTTTCTCTTCACTGGAGAAAAACAACATTATGTCTGGCAGTGTTAGCTCTCTCGAAGATGAGAAACCAGTCAGCAAAAACTTGAGGTTGGAGTCTTCACCGGGAAGGTTCGAAGCGGTGAGGACCAAAACTGTTGCAGAGACGGTTAGTGGCGAGGGCCCTGTCTACGTGACTACATACCAAGAGAGCCACTCGGCACGCCAATTTGACCCCTCAAGCAAGTTCGGTCTGCAGAAGGGCGAGCCCACCGACGATGTACTTACAATTTCATTCAGCGGCAGTAACCCAAATGTCCAAGTCACCACACTGAAGCACGATAAACCTAGACCAGAACAAAGATATGCAGGGGCCGGTGTTTCCGGTTCCGACAAGATAGAACATGCCTCGACTCAGAGAGCAGACAGAATGTAGTCCATAGCTGTAGAGATACAGCCATATTCACATCCGTGTTTTATCTATTTCGTTTACTAATTCACCCAAGGTTAGCACAATAGTTCTGATGAAAGGAGTATGAAAATACAAAATTATAACTTTAACAAAGCATTAGATCCACAGGAATTCAAACATCCAGAACTTAACATAGAATTGACGTGTTCAAAAGATTTGAATATTTCTTCAGTTTCTCCGCCTGTCTGGAACTTCAAACTTTTTAGCCAAACGTTTGAAAAATCTAGTTCGTATTAAGTCAAAGTTGGCAACGATGTCTGTCACTAAAAATAAAGAAACTTAAATAATTTTTTTTTCGTGATTGCGGTAAAAAAATCATTCAAGACGCTTTGGAAAAGACTTCGAAGCTTGCTTTTTCGATACTAGTCATCTTAACAAAGAAGTGAACATTCAACGTGCACTGTCACAGTTGTGGATTACAAACTTGAAAAGAAAAGAGATCTTGCTGGAATTAAAACCCCAGGTGCGAAGGAGAAAGCGACAACGTATTATGTTAACAAGTACATCATAGAAGTGTAAAATGTTTTTTTTTTTCATGTCATTATATATTGTCTTAAAAGTTTTCTCCTCAAAGACGTTGTTATGCAGTTTCACATGTTTTCTGTAATTTCTAAATCAAACAAAATCAATGTTGAATATCGTTAATATATATCTTCTTCAATTACAGATGAACACTTGAGAAAAGTATTTGTTCAGATCTTTTAGTGTTAATTAGCAATGTTGTATATTCCGTGGTAAAGATATTGTATCTTCGATGTGAGACTTCAGTTATTAGATTTATCACAACATCGCTAAGAACACAAACAACAAAAGTAAAATTTCTGGCTTTAATATTATTATAAGTCTTTTTCTTCTTTTTCTTCTTCTTCTTTTTCTTCTTCTTCTTTCTTCTTCTTCTTCTTCTTCTTCTTCTTCTTCTTCTTCTTCTATTTGATTTTGCCCTTTCTCACCTTCTTTATCATCGTCTTATCGTGTTTTTAATACCATTAATTAATTCTAATATAATGCAGTATGTTACCAGTAATTGTCTTTCATCTATCTGCCTGAGTCACCCAGGCCCATACCATTGCCTCATTGGCCATGCCTTGTTTTTTTTTCAATCATTTTTTTCCTCGTCTTTCATCCGTGGTCATGCTGCTTTCAGTCACCTGTGTGTTCGGTTCTTGATAAATAAATTGTGTCAAGTTGTTATGTGTTCATGACGGCGATAGTACACCAACCACTTCAGTATTGAATTTCAACAAACTTATACAGTTTTACAATTTTTTTAAATCTGCGTAGAAAATGCTTTTAAAATCGTAATAGTATTACCTCCTTTTTTCTTTTTTTTTTTTTTAAATTTTCAAGTTTTTAGATCAAAAGGAGCCAAATTATTCCTCTGGCATACAAAAAGATTTTTTAGTTTCATCGTAATCGAAACTATTTGGGTTTTTTTTAACTGGACAAGGCTATTGTTTTCTAGCAAACGCTGTCCTTTGTTTCAAGGGGGCCTAGATAGCTCAGTTGGTAGTGGCTTCGCTCCGTGGCCAAGAGGTCGCGGGTTCGAAACACAGCCGAGCACAGTCCGGGCCCCTACTGGTTGGGTCGGTGTCAGTATAATTGTGACCGGCTGAGGCTAAGTCATGGTATCCCCGCTAGTCTCTGGGTGGCAGCCCGTAAATTGTCATTGGGACCCAAGCCCTGAGAGCACCTTTGAAGTGGAATTGGGCTTGTAAAAATACCCTTCAATCATAACCTTTGTTTCAATACAGAAAAGTCCATTTTTCATCAGAAGGTTAAGCTTGATGTCGCTCTGTAAGTCTTTCATTTACAACATAACACTGCTTTGGTAAAATGGTTTACTTTTTGTCTGGACACATCAAAACAAATTTAAGAGAATATGTTTGTAGTTCGCGGCTATTTTAACGCTGTTTTGTAAAACGACTCCGTGTGTTACGATTTATATTTAAAAATTGTCATTTTTGTAAGTTTTTTTTTCTGTGGATATTAAACTATCTAGACTTGAAAAGAACAGGTATTGAAAATTCCCGGCAAGAATGCGTTAGTCCTTTTTTTAGTGTTTTTTTTTTTAGAATAGGTAAAGTACAAATGTTTTCACTTTGATGCAACTGGTTATTAAAGACAATTGTTTTTTTTGAATTTTTGCAATGTTTCAGACCAAAAAAAATGAAAAAAAATTGTTGCGATTCATTTCTAATTTTTGTTGTCACCATCTGTATTTACCTTCTTGTAAGCATTGCTTCAAGTCCTCACGCATTGAATGTGAGGTCTTGGCAAAACTAGTCTTCAAACCACAGCATTGGGGTCCACCTAGCGTGACGCTTAGCACCCTTGTGAACTAAAACCACCTCGCTTCGTCACACAAGCGATGCGGCCGTCTAGGGTGACACTTAGCACCCTTGTGCACTTAAAACACCTCGCTTCGTCATACAACTAATACCTGGACAAACAAACAGAGACCTTGCGTGCGGAGGACGATAACGTATAACACCCATAGGTAGCGTAGGTTTTACAACAGACGATTGGCTAAGGGGCCCGTTAACCCTTCAGCCATCCTGAATTTCCTTCCCTATGGGTTTCTCCCTACATAGCAGACCGATAACGCAGGGTCTGTAAAACTATCATTTCTAAAGGCCGGCAATCCAAGTAAAAAGGATGGATTGCGATAAGCTGTCTCAGCCCAACTTTTTGGGAAGTCATTTCTCTACAATTTTGACTTCACTACAAAATTTATTTTGCATGAGCTGCGCAAAAGAAACTCCTTATGTTTTGAGCATGTCACTTTATTGTATGCAACCTGCTTTTGTTCCATCATAAAAATGTTATCAGCATCGTGTTAAGAATCGCTTTGATGTTGAATCCTTATTGATGAATTCGCAAACCCTCCCAGTATCAATCTTTTGTTGTGCTTAATGCATCTTACTTTTTGCAGTGTTATTTCGATGTATGTCCCTTTTTTATCCATCATTTTGTTACGTATGTATTTCTTTTGATAAAATGCATGCTTTTTATTTTTACACTTTCGATGTTTTTCACAAAACCTCTGCTAAACTGAAAGGCTTTATTCAATTTTCAAAATAAACAAGCGATTTGAATATATTGAGATCATCAATGTATATTGCATTGTCCTTCCTTGCTTGTTGGTAAGCAAAGCGTTACAGTCATTATAGTTGATATTATCAATTTATACTTGTAAAAGCCGGAATTTTATATGTTTACTTCTCGTTTATCAGTGCTATTTCGCGCGTGCATGTTGGCATCTGATTCATCATTTCTGACACTGCTGCAATTTATAAAATTTTGTCACTGACATGCCTTTACCATTCCCTGGGATTTTACTATGTGACCTGTACTAAAGAGAGCAAACTTGTTCGAAGTATAATTATATTATTATTTGGTACTAGAAAGCGAATCTAATTAATATTTGATTTGCTGTTACTTCAGTCACAATTACCTCCCTGTTGTTGATTGTTGCTGCACCAAATTTTTTTTAGATTTTTACGAGTTGCTGAAAGATAATTTCTTAAAAAATAAATTTTAGATTAATACTCCAAATGACATTTTTAAATTGTAGGACGATTGATTTAATCAGCTTGTAGATATTAGCAAAATATTAAGATGAATTTGTGATTCAAAGTTATATTAAGAACTGTTTAGATTCGTTGAAAATATACCTTTAAGTGCTAGATTTGTGTGCACTGTTCTATATCACATTAGAAGTACGAGAATTGAGTTAACTTTCTGTATTGCAGTTTTTCTTTCTTTTCGTATATGTGTACCGCTAAGAGATATATTTTTCTTTTTTCCTTAGCCCTAAAGTTTGATATTGCAATCTTGCACAATAATAAACACCAATCAATATGGGAAAAAAGAAAAAAATAGAGAAGTCATTATTTTCTATTTCGCCGATTTTTATTTAAATTTAGGCCTATTTCTCATAGCTTCAAGTTTGGTTTGCATCCTAGTGTACTGTTTTCCCGTTTTGTTTAAATTTAAAAAAAATTTCATTATGTCTACGACCAAGCCTCAATGCACTGCATTCTTGCCTGCTTTTGAGTTTGTGTTGTGATATCAAATCGCTTTTATTATTATTTTTTTCATCTCCACCCCTCCCCCCCTTTTATTTGGCTTTGTTTCTTTTGCAACTTTCCCCTCACCCATTTTTTTAAAATTTTCTATACCGTTGTTATGAGCTTTCGCTTTGGCTTTTTTTCCTCCCTCCTCCCCCTCCCCCTCACCTTCCCACAGAGTCGGGCTGAGATCGGTAGTGGAGCAGACCCTAGGTGTACGCACCAGCGGGGCCGGACGTCTGGCTGACATTATTAACGTTGCCGATGAGCAGTCTTATGAGAGTGGGGGTGCGTACGAAACGACCACTAAAGTTTACGAGTCTACCACATCCACTTATAAGAGTTAGATCTAGGTCTAGAGAATCTAGAACATAGGTCTAGATCTAGAATGAATCTAGGTCAAGATTTAGAGCCATCCCCATTTCAGGGCACTTTTCTATCATTAGGAATTTTTTTTAGTAAGATCGAACAAGGCTTGGAATGAAGAGACTTGTTTTTGCTAACTTTTTTTTTCATTTAGTAAACCACTTAGATTTATCTAATCTCATACTAATTTTAACCGAGTTTTAATTTTTTTTTTACTTTACTACCATAACATTTTCATGCCCTCTTTTTTAAATCCCTAACTACCTAACCCTTAACTCTAGTCTCACCGCTTTTGATTTTTTAATAGAGTTAACAACTTCACTCTCTTGTTTTGTAAACGTGTCGTTAGTTTCATACTCACTCTATCAAAATGAAACATGTTTGTGTAAGATTCAGAAACCGTACCATAGACCTATTCCCAGAATAAAGCAAAAAAAAATCAGTTTAGACTTCACAAGCATTAGAAAAAAATGTTTTGTTTACTTTGAAAAGGATTTTAATTGTGTAAAAAACTCCTACATTTTAAGTGTTCCCGTACACAGAATTTAGTTGCTTTTTATTTTTTGGAAATCATATTTATGATAAGTATCTATGTCGATCGCATTCAATTTCAATTTCATGACTTAACTGTATCTAAAACTGAAATTAAATATTACCTGACGTTTGTATTGTTATAATTACACCTAATTATAACTAATCGCTTTACTTTGCATCAAATTTTCTTTTCTCAACCGCTACCATAACACACATCCAGGAGAGAAGCCGAATGATTAATTTCTCGGCTCTCCTCGGCAAGTTTTGTGATCTGCATTCACTATGGCGCTTACGTGTCTCTTTGGTCTATGTAGCCATGCCAAATAATGTTGCTGAATTTTACCTTAGTTTTCTTTTTTTTTCTCTCTCTCTCTCATTTTTCCCAGGTAGTTTCTGTACTTAACAGCAATACATTAATTATGTTCTTATGTTCTCTGTTTAAACACTGAAAGTATTGCGATCGTCACCTCTTTCTTTTGTCTCATAGATAAATGATATCTATTGGTATCTTAAAGTTCTTTTTGAAATCTATGAAAATGAGGAAACGATATGATTCACCAATAGGCTAACTCGTGAATGCTTTGAAATTTGTAAGGGTTGAAGATATCACATGCAGAACAGCTACTGTGTAAAAAAAACATTTCACCTAAATAGTTTTGCGGTTATTTTTTGGTATATTGAACTATCCCATGTTACCCTTCAAAACTGGGAAGTAACTTTTGTTAGCAAGAAAACAAAAACGTTTCGTAAATTTCGTCCTTCGATAAAGAGAGATAAGCGCGATATTCACTGCATTATAATTATAAACATTAAACTTAACGCACCAAACAGAGAGCAATTTAATGCGAAGTACATATAAAAATAATTAAAAGTCCGAAATACATCTTCGCTTTGTATTATCAACTGCTTAAGCTACTTTACAAAGTTGACTTTATTTTAACACAATGTAATATGTTCATAACCATCATGCACTTTCGGAAATGCTTCAACATCTCATTTGGTTGGAAGCTTTTTGTAAACTTTCGGAAAAGCTTTTGACTTATGACAAATGCATGAGCGTTTAATGACGATCTATGTTTTACTGGGGTTTTTTTTTGGGTGGCAGAAGTAAATAATTTTCTACGTCAAAAACACGAAAAGTAAAAAAACGACAGAAAAAGTTATAGCAAATTTTTATTGTTGTTTTCAACTAAAGTATCTCTACAAAGTTTACACATAGTCTT
>BMAT01005039.1:267301-277718 GCA_019649035.1 Elysia marginata
CAACGTATGACATTGTATAAACCTTACCTTGTGTTTTTCCTTAGTTTACTCACACATAGAGCCATTTCTGCTCTTCACCAAAAAAAAAAGAGAATAATAACTAAAACATAAAAAAGACCTCTTTCAGAGACTTTGCATATATATGTAAACTGTAATCTGACGAGTCATACTTTCCCCGGGTCACACACAGGCGATTCCCACCTGTCGATGAAGATGATGCGGGGCGAGGTGTCGGCAAAGACCACCTACCAGCGTACAGCTAACGGCCCAGTGAGCATCGCAGAGGCCAACCCAGAGGGCAAGTTTATCATGCTAGAGAACAACCCGAGTGGCGGTATCCGTAAGGTAAGTTTATGTTCAATTCTCTGGTATTGATGAGAGATCGGAGTGATCCCAAATATATCTGAATGTAGGCATGATCCGATTTGATTGATTTGATTGAAGGGTATTTTTACAAACCCAATTCCACTTCAAAGGTGCTCTCAGGGCTTGGGTCCCAATGACAATTTACGGGCTGCCACCCAGAGACTAGCGGGGATACCATGACTTAGCCTCAGCCGGTCACATTATACTGACACCGACCCAACCAGCACTGAATGTAGGCAACTAGCCAATAGGGAATGAGATTAGAGGTAAAACAAGAGGAACGTCCCTTTTCCAGAAGACAACACTCCAAAATACTATAGTGGTTATTGTAATCTAGACCTAGATTGTAGGGTAAGTTTCTTACTTTTGTAAACGATTTGACATCTAGAACTTAAAAAACTATAGAGCTAAATAAAAAGTTTATCTTCAAAGTAAATCTTTCGCATAAATTTTAAAAGATTGTAATATTTGTATGAATAAGACAGTGGAGAGACACCAGGAAAGTTCCGCTACTCTTGTTGAAATCTCATTCCCTATACTAATTCTGCGTAATAAAGGAGCGTGGTTGCGACATGGTGTAAGCTATGTTTCTCTAAGTTGGCAAGGCGGTGGGTGCCGAAGCTACTATACGTATTAAGTCGAAGGTTCGAATCATACTAAACGCAGATGTTTCGGGCGTTTCCACTTAAAGCCTACTTATCTCCACTGCTAATTTCATACCTATAAAATCTTCCAATCCTTTGAATCTTTGTCACCCAATCATTTGTAAGAAATAAGCCTGAGCGTCCTCTACATCGAGTGAATAGATTGTGCATAGGATTCTTTTGTACATAAAGAGAGAGAATTCAGAGCAAATAAGAACACGAGAACAAGCTAAACCTTAAATTACTACAACTGTTCCCAACATATTGCCTTCATGTTATTTCTAGTTTTCTTCGTCCCACAATAAAGAATATAATTATATTAAATAAATACATATTTAATTCTGTTTTCATTGCAGGAGATCAACTTGGACGGCTGGAAAATCAGGCGAGTTCTTGACAACAAGAAGCGTGGAGCCCACGAGTACACATTCAGAAACTACTCCCTCAAACCTAACAAGAGTGTCAAGGTAAAGATGCCACTCCCTGAACACCCCCAACTCCTCCTCCACCCCGCTCATCCTAAAAAAAAAATTGACGAGCAGTGTCAATGTCTCACCATCTAAGCTATGTCTTGCGCTCATAGCAAATGATACGAGAGTCGGAAATTTCCGTTTTTGAGAAAACGCCATTTAAAGTTTTTTTTCTCTCTCTTCTTTTTCTTCATAATTTGAATGAGTAAAAGTTGTAATATATTTTCACAATATATTGATGGTTTATCACACTTTTGACGTTTTTAAGCTTAGAAAAATGTCTGGTTAAAAAAAGCAACGACTTAAAATGTGAAAATTTTGATATTCCACTCATTCATCCTGGACGCGAGACAACTAATCATGTATTAATTTGTTAACATAATCGCTGGACTAGTACAGATAATGCTCATATATTTCAACCTAATGAAACAAAATTCAAATTTTAAGTTTGAGAACTATTTTTGGCCTATGGCTACCACTTCGCCTAGTTTGAGACTAAATCGATTAATCTTATCACTGTGATTCTTTCCTTCTGTTTAGATTTTCGCCAGGTCCATGGCGTCCCAGGCTGGTCCTAACGACCTAGTGTTTCGAGAGGCTGAGGACTGGGGCGCCGGCTCTGAAGTGGTCACAACTCTCATCAATGACAAAGGAGAGGTAAGTACTAATTAATTACTAATCAATGTGAACGTGTTCACTTTAGCCCGCATGGATTTTTGGTGAGGGGAAGTGCTTAACAGTTAGTTGTTTTACTAATGTTCAATGCTCAGCCAGGCTGACAGATTTTCACATTACGTGTAGTGTAGTAAAGTACAATATTACAATATCAATGATTAAGAAAAGAAATGTTATCTCTTTCTCAGGCACTTACATATGCATCCGAGTTCTCTCTCTTTCTCTCGCTCTCTCTCTCTCTCGCTCTCTCTCTTTTTCATTCTCTCTTTTTCTCTCTCTCTCTTCTCCCTCTTCCTATCTCTGTGTCAGTCATTTTCTCTGTCCCGTCCTTAACCAACAACAAATTCTAAAAAAATGAAATCGGGGACCATCATTTTTAAGCATTTGATGATTTCATATTGTCTTCCATAGATGGCAATGCAAAAGGAAAGATATTTACCTGGTTTGATACAAATTTAGATGAGCTTGAAACTTGAACGAAAACCTGTGCCCGTCTTCATGATGAGAAATGGGACTTTAACCTTTACGTCACATGAAGAAATATTTCATGTTGTTATATACAAGTGATTAACAATAGAAAACTGCAACGGAATTCAGGTGTGATGGAAATTCATTAAAGAACCCCCCCCCCCCATAAAATTGGGGGGTACATGTTCGTCTCTGGCAACTATTGAAATGTTATTAAGATTGTAAATCATGACACTGGGGCATATTCCTCTACAACATTTTGACTTGATTTCAAAATTATTTTTTTTTTTTTGCATTTTTAACTCGATTTTGATATTTTCCTGTTTTCTGTTTCTTTCCCTCCCAGGAGAAAGCAAGCCACATCCAGAGAACGAACTATACCCAGTAGAATGAGGATGAAAGTATAGAAGAATGGGCGAAAGGCCTTGAGAACTTTCCAATCCATTTAACAATAAATAATTCATCTCTTTCAGATAATAGATATCTTTCCCTTACATTTCATTATGCTTTTTTTCGTCATGGCCTCAACCCAACCATCCTCCTCTAGGCATCTTTCATGTTTTATAATTACCTTGTTACAAGATTCCATATTAGAGTAAACCCCTAAACACAGTTGTTTTAATACACCATATTCATATTCTAATAGGAATGAAAACCATGTTTTTAACCTATTTAAATCTAAATATGAGACATGCAGCTTCATTGATGCTGTGTCATTTTCCTAATACATTCTAAATGTACGTAAAACGAGCAGGGTAATTTTCATAAACGTGATAAAAATCTGATTTTTACCTTCATTTTTAAGGTGTTTTCTGAGCCTGTAAAGGGTTTCATGGATCACTTTAGATAAAACCACACGCACTCTCGCATTATAAGTTAATGTCAATTACCACACGGAGATTTCTATTTAATCTGTTAAGTGCAACATATTTTGTTCCATAACTTAAATCAACGGTGAAGAATTTGTCTGTACCAAAATAAAATGCAACAAAATATTATGCTATTACTATTGTTAGAAAAAAAATTCTTTTATTTTTCTTACTGTCTAAAGTTGCATACAGTTGTAGAAGTTGTTTCGTGCTTTATAAACAAACAATACGTAGTATATTGTATTATGTATGTAATTTTGCAAAAAATAATGTTTTTTTTTTCCAATTACTGCTGGCGCCGTCAATTAGCAAAAACTCATCTATAATTATTATACTGCTTGTGGGAATGGGAGATAACTACAAGAGTTCACCTTACTTATAATATTTTTATAAATCATTAGGAGGAGTTGTTGTTCTTAGGTAGGTAAGAAATTGTTGGGTGTGTTTGTTTTCTGTTTCCCTGCCGATTGGCCGAGGAGAGTGTGTGACAATTTGATTTTAAAATAAAGTGAACAAGGTTACCGTTTAAAAACAAAAGAAGTGACCCAATTTTTTACATAAGTATATGTCTGTGAATATTTTAAACATGACCTTATCGACAATATGGTCAAACTTTGGCTATGAAAAATATTTTTCTCTGCATATATTGACAAAAAAAGAGAACCTTGAAGATTTGAAATTTTTAAATTTTTATTTCACCATTAACCCACCGATCAAGAATATTGTGAGTTAATTTTAGTCTTTTTTTCCTGCAATTCGGAAAAAAAAACCCTTTGGTAATTTTTTATGTAAAAAAGTAAGAACGAACTTTGTAAATTTAATCATAATTTATGTAGTTTCTAAATTTATTTCCGAGGGAGTTAAATTCAAATCTTTTGATTACATCCAATGTTAAAGAGCTTCACGTTTCAATACAATAATTTTGCCATTAATTTTGTTTTCGCATTTATTGACAAAAGATTGTATTTTGTATTCGAAGTGTTCCACCAATTTTTAATCATACTATTCATGGGCATTTTGCTTGTAGCTATTTATATATCTTGTCATATAGCTTTTGTTATATAGTTTGCAGTAGCTGTTTTATCTCTATGTGTGTGTGTGTGCTTTAAATAATGATAGACTAATACGGAGTTAATAATAACCTATGTTATTTTTTTCGTCTGGTGCTACTGTGATCATATAGGTAGCGGTTCTCTCATCCATGTTCCTTTTAAGAAAAGAAAATACTCCACACAAAATATCAACTTTTAATAAATAAATAAACAAATAAATCTATTTCAAATCTTATATAAATGGATCTTTTTCTTTTGCTATGAAATCAGCTTCAATGCCTAGACATGTCGTGATCATCTTCGCCACCAACGCCATCATAATCATCATCATCATGATCATCATCATCATCATCATCATCATCATCATCATCATCATCATCATCAGCATCATCACCATCATCATTATAATCATCATCATCATCATGATCATCGCCCTCTTCCTCCTCATCTTCATCATCATCATCGTCGTCGTCATCTTCATCATAATTTTCATCGTAGGCTTTTTCACCCAGTATCTGGGCATAAGCCGCAAATAAACGACTTTCACTCCTTTCTATCCTAGACTCTTCCCGTGACCCGTGACCTCTTTCCAAGAGAGTCTACCTCTTTTGAAATCCACATCGAAGAGTCGTGGCCTTACCTCTAGTTGAACTTTGTCCCAATTTAAGATTCTAAGTAAACCTTGGTAGTTCATGGGTGGCCATAGTAACATTTATAACGTCACCAGTGTTACGAAATCAAAACTATTTGAAATTTGTGACCCTATTTAATGGTACACACTCGGTTTTTCCCTTTGTGGCATTGTGTCCACCATAGTGGACACGCTTTTCAGGACCACCATACATCACCCTTTGCGAAAATAAATAGTTTGGTTCCCTAAATGCAATCTTGTGATACCATTTTTTACTTCTGGCAAGCAAGAGGAGCCTACTCTTCCCTTTTTAATATTAACCACCTGCATACCATTTTTGAAGCTAGATTACCATTTTAGAAAACCAATCTTCAACTTCATGGCGTCCACTCAGATGGACACAAAATTTCACAAATCATCAGCTTGAGTGCATCACGTCCACTCCAGAGGACAAACTAACCCCCTTCTCAATAACGGAATATGAAAATTTTACTTGATAAGTTGATTATTTATCCTAAAATGAACTTACTTAAGTTTTATCCATATTCCAACATTTCTCTGGTCTCATGCAACGAAGGTTTATCGTGGTGACCTAAAAAAAGAATCAATCATTACGAGACTGACGATAATTGTAAACTTTGAAGAAACCACAGATCTACTAAGGTTTTTTGAGTATGTTGCTGTATCCACAGAACAAATAATATTGAAGTGAGTTTGTAGCGGAAGAACGAAATAAGAAGGCCTATGCATTCCCCACTATATCTGCGTGTCCATTATCGATTGTCTGGGCCTTTATTTTCTTTCTAAATGTATCCATAAAAGTTGACCTCAGGGACTCATTAAGCAACATGGGGAGAAGATAGTATGTAAAGTTCGCCACATTTAACACTGATTGAGATTCAATCACGAGCTAAGGTCTGGATCAACTAGAGAAGTAAGGCCTAATTGGCTTCTATAGAAACAGTTTTGGAAAAATATAGCGCCTAATCTACTACTACGCTCAAGGTGCTTTACATGGATAATACGAGGCTTACATCAAGAATCTATTTTTAGTTACAAATTACACAGCTGGGAAATAGACTCCGATCTATAAACTAGATTAGAATGTAATAGACAAGGAAGGCTACCTTTTCCCCCTTTCAAAGCGTGTTTTACACCAAAACTTTTGCTTTTGCTTCCAGTGATGCTAGCAACGAAAACGGAAGCACACACAAAAAAGATTGGAACCAAATGCAAACTAAACTTTCACAACACATAAAATGTAACAGCTCACAGAGTAGTAGAGGGTAATTAATACTTACGAAGACTGAAAGAGACAAAGGCAAAAAAAAAGTGTGTATGTAAGTAAAATACAAACACAGAAGTTCATGGAACATGTCAAAAACAAACCAGCAACAACAACAACCAAAATAGTTATATTCAGCCCTTCATCTTGAGAAATATTTTTATTAAACAATGTGTAATATTGTTTCGATTAAATTTCATGATTTGGGGTTATATTCAAGACTAAAATTGCTTACCCATTTCTGCTGGTAGAGAGATTGAAAAAGCAGTAAATGGCTATGAGGTTTTCCCCTCCAGGTACTGCATTTTGGTGGTTGTGACTAAATGTGGGTCACAAATTTGCAAAACGCAATCTCTTCGATATTCCTTCCTATAGTTATGTGGCGCGATGGGAAAATATATATTACGCAGGTGAAAAAAAAACCGCTTTTAGTCAACCCTTGAACTATAATGCCACACTAATAGGTAGATTCAGATCAGAGCCATTTTCGAGAGCAGTGTTATAAACCTTTGGTTAGAAGAAAAAACCAGAGTTATCACTTCATAGAATTATTGAAATTGTTTTGTATATCATTGAAAGTACACACAGAGACAATCAGAAGTATGCATTCAGGTCTAACAACATAATCTACGCGTATTAATCTCAAACTTCCCTGCCTAGTTTGGGACACTTTAAAAACAAGAAACGAACGAAGAACGGATCTAAAGCAGGCTTGTTTTAATGCGAATAAGTATGTGTGTTTGTTTGTGTTCGTTTTTCTTTTGTAGGGGAGGGGTAAAAAGCTATAAAACGACCAGATAAGAACATTTTCGGAAGCTTTCAACATTCTTTGTTTGTTTTTTATTGAATTTTTAACGTCCCCGTCAACTTCGAGGTTATACATATCAGAGATGGCGCTGGGGATAGTTGAAAGCGTGCTGTTACACTGTGATGTAAGGAGCACTTGTGTACACCACACCCAGTCACATTATCTTGACACCGGGCCGACCAGACTTTACACTGAATGCATAATGCCAGACTCTAGTGACTAGGCGGATCGGCTGCTAATACCAATTGTAAACTCCTTGGTTTGACTCGGCCGGGGATCGAACCACGCACCTCCCGATCTCTGAGCGATAGTCTTACCGCTAGGCCACAGAACCGTTGTTTCAACACGCACCGTCAACATTGTGTCCAGGGATTATAATTGTCTGCTGCATTAAATGATATTTGCCAAAAGTGGAACTACACCAGCAACAGAACTGACGGTCAGCAGACTGTATCATTTGCTGTTACCCACGGTGGTGGTGGTGGTAATGAAGGGGGGAAGGGGAGGGGGTGTTGGCCTGTACTGCGGCGATTGAAAAGACAGGCGTTTTTATAAGTACTGGTAAACATCCTCACCCCCCACCCCCTCCCCCCAAAAAAAAATGAAATGAAATAAAAATAAAAACCGTCGTCTCCGATCTGACCTTCGCCGGGCCCTACACTGATGTGGTTCACAGAGTACGAATGTAGCAAAAGGGACGCAAAGGCCTTTGTCATCCAAATCGAAAAAGTCAAAAGTCATCCATCTTGAAAGTACTCAAGATACTAATGCACTGAAGTCCTACACTACTTTTTATATTACGCGACAGTTTTTTACACATTTAGTTTACTTTTTAGAAAACAAACTACCCCCCCCCCATGTTGCTAATGAACCAACAAAAAAGGTTTATTATCCCCAGTAGGAGATACTAAGAGACGGCAAAAAAAAAATTATGAAGAGAAACTTTACTTTACTGTTATCATATAAATACTAGGCCTACTAACTTGTTTAATGGAACTAAGTTTTTTGATAACTGGAAAACTTCTGAGTCTATAAAAGGAGAAGACTAGATAACTTGAATCAAGATGTCAATCACGCATAGTTATTATATTGATCTTAGCCCATTCGAAGGTTCAACAAAATCAAAATAGAGAATGATACAGACAGCAGATAAATCACAATTTGTATGTGAATACCCTGTGGAACTATTGTTTACATAATCCAAGATGGCGACAGGAAGACCATTCTGACGAGCCTATTTCCCTTCGGTCTTTATCCGTTTTCTCTCTGTGTGTTTCCACCCCAATTCGTCTTTCGTCTAACTTCACAGGAATCAAGATCAAGATTTTTAATATTCATTAAATTAAGGTTATGTCTGTCTGTGTCCATCTCTGTCTTTTATGTCTGTATTTTTCTACGTTTCTGTCTGTCTCCCTTTCCCTAGTTTTCGATATCAATTTCTCTCATTTTTAATTAACTCTGTTCGTCTCTCTTTCCGATTTAAAAATGAAATTTTCATGTTCTAACATTAGATCAGGGTGTATTGTTTTTAAGCGCAAAAATCCCCACTTTCTTCTATTTTTATACATCTCTGATACCCAAAAATGACATACTGAAAAACTTAGATTGCTTTCTTTTCTACAGGGTTTTTCATGCTAACTTTTCATCAAACACTCAGTGTGTTTTCTTTCTTTTTGTAAGCAGTGTTTGGGGGTTATAGCTCTACAGCACACTCAGTTACACTGCCCATGGAACATTATTGTGCATGGTGGCCTAATATATATGAAGCGATGGAATATTACACATAATCTGGCAGCTGAATCGAGGCCGTTATCTAGATAGATAGATATTTTACAAGTAGAGACAGAAAGCCTGACAGAGATGGAGAGAGAGAAAGAAAGAGACACAGAGAGAAAGAGAGAGAGAGGGAGGGATAGTCAGAGAGACAGAGAAATATGGAGCTAGAGAGAGACAAAGAGAGAGAGAGACAGACAGGGAGACTGAGAGAGAAAGCCAATCAGACAGACAGAGATGTAATTTATTACATCTGCAATAGCGCTTAACATATTATTGTTGTTTACTTAATTATAATTTAATCGCTGTCAAAAGAAGTCAAACTTATAATAAGTTTACTGTCATAAAGTTTAAGTCTGAAGTAATGGCTGTAAAAATTGGAACTCTTTGGAGGTCTCGTCGCTTAGCGGTTGGCTCAATGTCGAGACCACCAGAACAAAACGCAAAGTATTGGCCTATATATTGACTGGAAAATAGAAAGATAGCGTTTGTTGAAACATGTCCTAAATTTCAATAACAAATGTAGCTTTTATCATTACAAAACAAAACAAAAACGAGGCTGGCTTGCATCAAATAATAGACTTCCCTACTAGTAGTACTAGAGACAAATGCACATTAGAAATCTTCTCGACAAACCGCGCATCAATATGCGGAAATTCCTAGAATAGGTGCCCATGATACTAGTCACTTTGTTTAGTCATTATTGAATTGAAACTATATAAGGAAGACTAGCTAAAAAAATACCATCGCCATGAAACTTCTTTTTTAAGGAGTGTAGATGCGACTTAAAAAATATTTCTCTCAGTGGCAAGGCGTTGGGTGCCGATTCTACTATAAATCGAAGGTTCGAATCATACTTAAGACAGTCACTTCGGGCATTTACACTTAAAGCCTACTTCTCGCCACTGCTAATTTTATACCTTCAAAATTTTTCGATTAAAAGATTACGAGTAATACATATTGTAAAAATGAACCTACCGGGCTACTAAATGAACTTAATTAGCAGAGTCCCTGTTATGTCCTGAAATAAGAAGAACGTTAGAGACCTTACGCGCGGAGGACGATAACGTATGATGTAGTAACACTCATAGGCCCCGTGGGTTTTACAGCAGTCGATTGGCTGGCGGGCCCCGTTAGTCTACCAGCCTATGTGGGTTTCCTCCCTCATGGGCTGCGTCCTCCTGAATGGGCCGATAACGCACGATCTCTAATGCCTTAACATCTACACCCAAGGATTACTAAAATTGTTGTAAGGGGAAATCATCCTTAATATTTAGTAATCCGTGGTTGCAGTTTGGTTGGTTACTTCCCCTATCGCGAGATTTGCACTGGACTGCTTACTTTTTTCTTTTCTTTTTTCTTTTTTTTTTTTTTTT
>BMAT01005040.1:13181-24809 GCA_019649035.1 Elysia marginata
ATGATCCTATGGGAAGCATTCTCTCAAACAATGTATAAGGGGTAAACCAATCAAGTTTGGTTGTAAGCAATGGGTGATCGCCGCACAACTTCGGTATGCAACATACATTGATCTGTATCAGGGAGCTTCGGCAGGGTATGACAGTAAACTTATTCTGAGTCACTCTGTTGTGATGGGCCTCGTCGATCAGTTGCCAAAGGGAACACACCATCACCTTCACTTTCACAATTTTTTAACAGATTTGGTTTTATTGAAAAGCTTAAGTGATAGAAGTATTGTTGCAGCAGGCACTGTCCGAAGCAACTGGACAGAGAATTGCCCGATTGATCTCATTGGGTTGAAGAGTGCAAAAAGAGGTTCCTTCGACTACAGGCATGATAGGCAGCATGGTACATGTATTGTTGTGTGTGCATAGAATGATAACTCGGCTGTCACCCTGGCGTCCCATGGCAAAGGCGAGTAGGTGATCTGTTCAGGGAAAGAATAAAGGTTCAGATCGATCAGCCATGCATCGTCCAGGCCTACAACAATTACATTGGGGGAGTAGATCGTCTAGATCAAATTGTTGGAACATACAGAATTGCAAACCGCTCCAAGAAGTGGTGGTGGCGCCTATTTGCTTTCCTCCCCGACGCAACGGTAAACAATGCCTGGCTGTTTTACAGGATATCCCCTTTACACGGTCACCTACCCCTTGATCAACTTGGCTTCAAGATGAGTGTAGCCATGGTCTACCTTCGCCTTCTACAGTCAGTGCCAAAACCATTTGCCACCACCTCGAGTCAATGCCGAAGTAGAGGCACTGCAGTAACTGCGACAAGAAAGCCAACCTCATGTGTAACTTGTAAGGCATACAATGTTCCTTTGCATAGGAAGTGCAGCGCAGAATTTCATGTTTGATTCTAGTTTTTTCTACAATCAGTTCTAAGCTGTAGTCACTGTACTTCCAGTGTGCTCTTTGTTAAAAAAACTTCAATGTGTTCATTTTTTCTTATTTCTTACATGTGTATTCACAATTTAAATAAATTTTGTTGTTTAAAAGTAAAAAAAAAAATAAACGTAAGCTTATCCCTGCACTGTGTTTTTGTGTTTCTTTTTATAATAAAGGTTCTTTCAATTGAGTTGCTAGTCTCAAATTTAGTTGAGCAAAAGCGCCCTTTGCTCCCAGAGTTTTTTTAAGGACAGAAAAACAATTGCTCATTACAATTAGAAAAAAAAATTTTTCTAAAAAATGTTATTTTGTTCAATATGAGTCCAATTTGCTCACTATATCGCAATTTGAAGAAACAAAATCAGACGTGGGCATTAATGGCCTAAGGTGGTCTTATACACGCTTTAAAGGGCTAGAACCTTACTTTGATTCTGAATAATAATTTCCGTACGTGAGCGCTAACGTGTTCACAGTTCTTATTTTTATTCTAGTTTCATAAGACTTGCATGCATGTTCTTTCTCTGAAGATTCAGCCCTAAATACTGCCATTCACTTTTTTTTCAATGGGCTTGTTTCATGATCTGTGGCAAAGCTGTTTTTAGTAACATAGCTCAAGTTTTGTTGGAAGAGATTTTGACGTTCACCTAGGCTTTTAAACCCAGAGAATCTATTTATATACACTCTATGACTATCTGCTTAAGCTAGGCTTAGGCTTCTCGACATTTTAGTCCTGTCTCTTAAGTAAAGACTTTGCCACAACAACTAGCAGAGTAAAACAACAAACGTTTATGGCATGGCTTAAATAAATGACTGTCAAATTGATAACCAACATGAAGAAAACAATATTAATTACATAAAAAATATCTGCAAAGGCAATCACTCTAATCCAGATATCTAGACCTAGCTCTAAATTAATATCTACGTAGATGTCTAAACATAAACATAAAGTCTAGAATTATCTAAATCTAGCCCCAGAATGTAGGATTTACATTCTGAATGACTCGGGTCGCTTTAGCCGGGGTTTTACTAATAAGAAAAGTTTGCATTTTTATATTTTTAGTTGAGTATGGTCGGGTCTGCTCTAGTAATTCCCATTCGTTGTAGGACTTTGTATGTTCTTCTTTCAGTTCCCAAATATGTTCACTTAGTGTAGTTGAGGATTTCTTGTGCTTAAGTGGAATCGTTGAACTATGCCGGTTGTACCTTATTTCGAATTGGTTCTCGCTAATTCCAATGTTATTATTTTTAGTGTTTTCCTGAGTTACAGTGACCTGGTAAACATCAATATCTTGTAGGCATCTGCCTTCGACAAAGACAGATTGTTTCCTCTACTGTTGCAAAGTTTGTTCTTTTTTTCGATCATAAATCGACTAAGTGCAGTTTGTGCCCTCTGGTTTTTTTTTAATTTAAATGATTGGAATGTAGAAAACACGTGGAGTGCACTGCTAGCAACCAAACAAAGGGTGTATACACAGACTTTTGTTGTTTTCTCAATCATAAATACGTTGAATTTGGATTTCTAAAGAAAACTTTGCACTTTTCTATCACAGTTGATGTAACCAACAAATTAAGTATCACACATTCGATTTGTTCGAAAGCTTTACGTGACATACATTTTCAACCTACTTAATTATAATATGCATGGATAACCGAAAATCGGTTTTTGAAAAGCTATAACCGGCATATTTCAAGCTTGTTTTACCACAATAGATAGGCTACTCTACAATTGTTAACATATTGGGAAACATAAATATCACAAAATGAAACATCTCATGGCAAATACTAAAACAGGCAGAACTATATTTTATTTTTTTAAAATTTGAAAAAAAATCAATACTCTGCTTATCTGAAAGATTCGTTATAATCACAAAAGGAAGACACGATCTGAGCTGGAGCACATGCTGAAATATCTTGGACAATGGGAAAACTTAATGATGCCACAGGGAAACAGGAAGCCACCATAGTAAGCTACTCTGAAGAGAGCAACAACATGCTCGAATTAAACTTATTGTTAAATATGCCCTTCCATTAAGATTTTTGGGTATTACAAACAAGCTCCTCAGACAAGTTGACCACTATATTAGATTATGTGCTCTAACAGGAATATATCTGTCTGTTTATACATCTTTCTAATTCTACCTATGTAAACATACGTATGGAACGATCAGTCTATTAATGCACCTTAATTTTCAATTCCATCTGGAACATTCAAGTACATTTAACATCTTATATTCTTGTTTATTAAAACAGTCCACCAGCGCCTGGTTTAAATTTCGTGTGAACAGTATATAATCCAAACTGTCGGAAACGCCCATGTTAGGTGATGTAGACAGCTGGGACAGGTGGAGATGTGATTACAACATGAGTTCTGAAAATAACTCACTGTCTCTCAACTAAATTCCTAATGTCCATACTTGACACAAAGTACTCGATAGCCGATGAGTTAGTGTCGGATAGAGTGAGCTACCATCTTGATAAACGATGATAATTCATTTATTGATAGGGCGTTGGGAAAGTCTCGAAGAAAAAGCCCTATAAGAAGAACGAAGGGGTCGGTTAGATACGACCGCAATAGTAAAGAAAGCAGTAGCATTGCTATATAAATAATTATATCGTTAAGAAAAATCTTGTAGGATGCTTGGGTGGAGCTATCTTTGATAAATAAACGAATTCTTCATTGTCTTGGATATCTTGGCAAGAAGCAGAGATATTTCTCCAACGAGATGTAGATTCTTGTTTTGCAGTAGCATAGAGTAGCATGTTATTAAAAAGACGTTGCAAGACAGGGCAAAACATACCCCTGTAGTTGTAAAGAAGACGAAAAAGTACAATACGATGAAGAAAAAAAAAGTTGGCGATGGTGATGATGAGGAGGAGGGTAGAGGAGGAGGATAATGATGATAATGATGACGAGGAGGATAATGATAATAATGATGACGAGGAGGAGGATAATGATGATAATGATGAGAAGGTGGAGGATAATGATGATAATGATGATGATGATGAGGAGGAGAAGGAGATGGAGGAGAAGATGGAAAATGAAAAGCAAAACGGAGAAAATTTAAAAGCATAATATGTTCACTGTCTTTCTCTGCTTTGTACAAACTTGATCTTCACCTGTCTTTTGTGGCGTAACTTTGCAACCATACCCAGAAAAATGCATTCATTCTTAGACTAAAGCGTCATCACATTGGTTTGTTGACGCATAATTATCAATTGTTGTCTAGATTTTAAGCGCCTTTGGCTTAAAAATCTTTACAACCTTACCACAACTGTTAAGGTGAGGTTACGTTCATACCAAAAGATTTAAGTGAGAAATAGCCAATTTAACTTCGCATATTGATGGCGACATCAAAGCAAGATCAACGTAAACACAATCACAAAGGATCTAGAAAGCTAAAAACTAAACCACTGAAATCAAAACCAGAGTTTATCATTGAACTAGAAAAAAAATAAACATTCGAGTGGTCGTAATAACCTGTCTCAAGAAAATACATTCTAAGAAATAAAAGCAAAAACAGTAAAAGCTATTTTCATAATGAAAGAAACTATTTTAAGTGTGAATCTGAAAAGTGCTTTTGCTAAGACTTCAATCACGAAGAACTTCTCAAAGCCGCTTTGCATAGTACGCGTAACAAAATGTCGGTCAAAATTTATTATTCTAAAATGAGGCGTGAAATTGGAAGTCTTTGAAATGGATTTTCACAAATTTTTTCTTTTTGTTTCTAGAGTCTAGATCTCATATGAAAGTTTATACCTGATAAGAGTTATTAACTAATAAACATTAAATAGTAAATAAATTTGGAATGACCCTAGAGAACAAGTCCTAACGGGCAGGGTGTTGATCTTCAGGACTACTTTCTCAGTGGCCACATCGAAACGGTTCTTTTGATTTTCTGTCGATAATTTTATATGTGCATTTATATAGGGGCAGGAATTTGATCCAGATTGTCCGAATACATGTACCATAAATCTTTTGATCAAAGAATGTTGCCAATTTCTCTGTCAGTATTTGCAGGTTTTAAGATGATGGTAAATTGTCAGATGGTTTGGAAGGGTTGGTAAAAGTGTTCAAAATTTTAAAAAGCAACTTGGGATTTCCTAAGCTTTCACTGAATAAAATTCTGATATTAATGTTTTGCTTTTTTATGAAATTGCTCGTATGATTGTTTTTGTTTTGGTATAAATTTGATAATAAGGTTTGATTTTCTCCAAGATTTTCCTGCTGTTCTTTGTTCACTTTCATTTGTGCAGGTATTTGTGTTTTCTCTTGCAACTACAGAATTTGATGAATGAAAGCCAAGAATAGATAGAAGCTTCTTTATAAAATGTATATAGTTTCGTCCAAAGTTTCAACCTTCATTACACGTTGAACAGGTTCCTATCCGATGATATCGTCCTCAAATATTTGGAAATCAAATTGCTTAAGTTTTCTATATTTCAATCCTTTTCTGACTAGTCCTGGTTTTTCTATTTCTATAGTAAAAAAATGAAGAGATATGAATAAATTAGGTTGTGCATTTTTGTAAGTCAACACACTTTTTTAATCAGATAAGCTAAGATATATAAAATGTATGTTGTCTGTAAAAATCAACCTTTTCTTTCAAATAAAATTATGCTAGGAAACTCTCATGCCTCCATCATGATTATTTTGGAATAACTTGATTTCTCCAGATGACATACCGCGATATTATTATGCCAAGAGGAACCATTTCATCGATATCTACTCGTATTAAGCGTTTTGAAATTTCGTTATAAGATTAAATCGCGTGACTTAACATTAGAAAAAGATGTTTACGCCGATACGGTAGTCTATTTTAGCCTTAGAGACGCAAACAGCCACGTCTTAGCAAAAATTTTTCACAGTGTGTTCTTTAGTTTTTGCTTGTTTTCATATATTTTCCTATTGTCTCGAAATATAAAGCGCAGAAGGTAACGTCATAAAAAGCGTGGATTTCCGCAAATACCTTTACTCTTTAACAACCTGTGCGGTGAACTGATTTATCTAAAGAATCAAATATGTTGAAACTAGTTAGGGTGTACCCGTCGAGAAATAGACTATTTTGTGCTTAAAGTTACCTTTCTTTTTGCTTTTCGTGTCCTCACGTAGTTGCGTAAAGTATATATCAGTCCAACTTTGAATTTATCAATTTGTATGTCATAAAAAAATTATCTTTAGCCGCTGTTGTTCTCATACCTTCCACCCCCAAATAAAATCACCCTCTCTTTATCTTTTCCTATGACGGTAATGTTTTATCCTCCTCTTAATGCTGTGTATTTTTATGTAGGCCTATTACTGGTTCTCAGTTTTTTATGCTGAATATGCCCATTTGTTGTTATTTCTAAATTAATTATGACCACGTCTGTAAAACAAATTTCTTGAAAAAAGATGAATAAAGCATTATTATTATTATTATTATTATTATTATTATAAAGCATTATTATTATTATTATTATTATTATTATTATTATTATTATTATTATTATTATTATTATTATTTCCTTCTCCTTTTCATAATCCTTGTGATTCAACTTCTGTAACATGGAAGAAGACATGCCATGCAGAGTCTTAAACATAACGAAAATTCACATAAAATCTAGGCTTGATCTAGATCTAAGCCTAATTATCTAGAATCTTGATTTAAAAAGTCCACTAGATCTACATCTAAAACCTAGATATTCTAGATTAAAATTTAGAGCTGATTCATGTTTTTAGAAACTTAATGGAGATTCTAGATCTAATCTAGATTAAAAAATGAACTTTGGAAGGCGGCGAAACAATAATTTAATCCTGGATGTTCTTCTGCCTTCCGATCTTTTTTGTTTTCTTTTATTGTGTGTGTGTTGGGGGGGGGTGTGTGTAAAAGTTGAAAACATTTCGGAATGGCAATTTTTGTTTTAAGCATAAAAAGTTAGGTAAACGACCTTAATGCCCAAGCGCGAATGTCCAAGAGAAGCTGCACAAAGAACCTTCAATATTTGTCTTGAAAAACACGTGATGAAAAACAACTTAGGTATTGAGCGCATACCAAGCTTTTGCAATGGCAAGGCTTCGAATCCATGGCTAGACGCCGAAGCCGATACAAATTTTAAATGTCGAAAATAAGCTCTCCCACGCCACAATTGAATTTTAAAAAATACACTTATCATGCGTCCGGGGTTGGTTAAAATAGCTGTGTAAATTTTTAGAACTCTGCATACTGTCTGTGAGGCGTGAATCTCTATCACATAGACACACACACATAACGACCTTGTAAATGTACACATGAAATCTTTAAGCTTTGGAAAAACTTCACTTTCATTTTATGTCTTTTGGTGTTAGGGAGTGTATTTCAGTATTATGTCCTTGACAAAAAAAAACTGATGTCATTGAACATACGAAGGAAGACCCATTGGAGCTGAATAAAGCTTTATTTGTATGAATTATACTACAAACGTAAAAAGCCGACTTAAACAAGATAAGCGACCATCTGTTGACTCAGACCAACTGGTCTCTTATTTTCAATGTTATTATAGTAACCCTTTTACGATATATGACTGAAGTAAAAACCTACTTTATAGTATTGTTATATCGGCGCTAAAATAATTCAGTTTTTATCTACTGAAAGTGGCACGCGCCGCGCCATTCTACCGTACCTTTTTTAGACTAAAGCATGAAAGCGCCATGTGATTACTTTCGAGGAAAACGCGAAAAGAAATTTTGAATTTTGGGCAGTCGCCATTCCCTTCATATTAATTAATTTTACCGTGGGTTTTCTTTAAAATGTCTCACTGGTGTATTTAAAACTCAGCATAGATTAAATTCAAATCATAAAAGACCTTGTACATAAATAAAATCGATAAAAAGACATGTTCTTCCTGTTTTAAAAAGGATGGTGCTCCTAATGAAAAAATAGGACGAATACGGGCGATTTCTTCCTTATGCAATAAAATTGTAGGAAAACCTAATGGTTTTTGTGCTTTTTACAAATTGATAACCAAACAGTGAGTTGCTGGCTCATAATAGCATAAAAGTTTATTAATAATTTAGAGTACATTTGCATTTATTTGCCGAGAATTATCTAAGCAAGACTTTTCGAGGCAGAGGCGTATGGGCAGAGGAATTGAAACAATACAATACATACAATCATTCAGTTTTTCTGATTGAAAATAAAAAATAAACACAATGTCATGTTGCAGAGTGAAAGTATAAAATAAAAAAACTAAAACATAAAAACGTCAGAGGATGCGTTACATGTCCCGTCTCGATTCTTAACTTAATGGCAATGGTCAAAAAATTTTCCTCATTTTTATTTATTGAAAGTACCTGAACTAAAATAGATTTTCTTTGCCTTGAAGTCTTTAAGTAAAAATTATCTTGATATTTAAAATTCAGTGGACTTGCTATTTCACAAGAAAGTACTTTAAAAACAACAGAAGAAAAATTATCAATCAGAATTTCTGAATTATATAATACAGTTCTGCTTTTTGGCTATGAAAAATCAGTATAAATATAAAGAAAGTCTCAAACTTAGAAAAAGCGCACTCTTATTTCAAGTCACTCCACCAAGCCGATGAGATCAGGTGCACAGGACACAACAAGGTCTTGCCAAAACGCGTCTGTAGTTTCTGGTATGAGCTGGGTGAGTTTTTTTTCAGAATTTCATCTTTCTTGGCCTTTGGTACCCCTTGTACTTCTTTGTGCAAGGGCTTTTCTTGAAGAACAAGGTCCTTTTAGTGAATGAAAATGCAACGAAGTCGCCCGTGTGCGAGTTTTTGGTTTTTTTTTAAAGTTCACGGAAACCGCTCCTGAAATCTGCGATCGAAATGTTGGCAAGGATGGGACAATCGTCAGACTTTCTCAGCTTGTAATGACTCGTTCCGCTGACCCACTGCCAGAAAGCCGTTTGTTCCAGTGCTAATTGTTTGCGTTTTGTCTTTTTAACACATTCATCAAAATCTCAAAAGTCGATCACCTGCTTTGCTCTCTTTAACTGCCCTTCAATTTCAGCATGAGCGGAATACGCCGACAAAAAAGTATGATTTTTCTTGAAATATTTCAGTGTGATGAGAGTGACTTACAAAGTTACATGTATTTACAGACGTTGCGATGAGAATAAACAAAGTCCAGTTTTTGTTCTGTCTGGCGCAACTACCGAGCCAGATTGTAATGGTAGCCAAATCTCTGTTCTCACTAATAAACTGCCAAAAGGCGCTGGCAGTATATGAATCTTCATCGTTTCTTCCTCTTATTCCATAGGCAGGGTAAGTTATTCTTTTGTGTAGATTTAATTTTCTTTGATCCAACAACAACAAATTGTCATTAAAGAGGCAGATATGTTTTGCGAATAGATCAGACTTGTAGCTTTCCATGCGGGGAAGCTTGGTAACGGTACCTATTACGGTGCTTCCTCAAAGCGTGGAATCTGCATCTTGTTACTCCACATGAAATGCTTCCATTCTTGGCTGCAAGTGGCCATTACTTGTACACCAAGTCAGTTTACCTGTACTTCAAAGACAAGCTTTATCTTCAAACAACCAACCGAGTTAAATTTGTCAGCTTTCAAGCAGGTCATCATGTCCTTTGACGGACCGATCGCATTTAGGATGGTGTCTCTTCTGACCTTATAATTGAGCAGGTTCTAATAAGTAGTGTCAAAGCACCAGAAGAGCTGAGACGAGTCTAAGAAAACGGCACAATGATATGACTTCTTTGACAAATTAAGGCTTATTCCATTGTTGGTTGACCTTTTGGCCTTGACTTTGGGTCAAGGTTACATTGAGCTGCATTTTCTAGAAATTTTGTCTCATACTAACATTTGGTGGAGATTCCATGTTTCTATTCCTGATAGTGTTGTAGATATGGACGAATATTCCAATATTGAGGATTTTTATTTAATTTTTTACCTTGACCTCTGTATTGAGATCAGTTGTCCTCAAATGCCCTTAGATTCCACTGACATTATTTGTCTAACATACCTCAACCAAAATATAGAGTAAAATGTCCTCTTGCAGTTTTTTTTTTAAGTTAGGCTATTTTTGGTCATACTTTGCTTACCCTTGTTTTCAAGCTCAAATACATAACTTCTCAATAATGGTTAGCACTAAAGTTTTATTTGAAAGATGAGAACATTGCCTTTACCATTGACATAATGTAAAAAAAGCTTTATTAAAAGGAGAAGCGTTTCAATCACACTCTCAGTTAATACTCAGCAACACATTTCAAACGTAAAGTTTAGATAAAAAAAACATCTACGCTAACATACTATAAATCTTTTTTTTTAAAAGATGAGCAACGGGAAAGTAAATCATCAAAATTGATTTGTAGATTTTAAGGTGACCCCAAACGAGACAGGACGGAGCGTCTGATCCTACAAAGGCCGGATCTATCATTCACTGGTCTGTTTACAATACATGTACCAGTAGCCAGTAGACAGGCCAGGGGTCGGCGAGTACAACCGGTAAGTCTTGCTTCTTTACGAGATAAGTACAAAATATGATGAATTGAGCACACAGAGCTTAACACAACTCTGCTTTATGGTGACAGGTCAGGATTAAGGACGTCTTCATCGGATGGGCCTCGCTTTCTTTTCAAGTGAACCGCTGACACTGTGGCAGTCACTAAGGGCGAATGTTACAGTCAGCTAAGTCCAGATATTCAAAAACAAAACACACACAAAAAATGAAATAAAAAGTAAGTCTTATACTCCCATTATCAATAGGTCGTCTAGGGATAACCTATAAAATCTATACATGTCGTACGTAGGGTTCGACATTTTTCGATGAGAAGATCTACAGCAGACGGTGTTACGAAGAATATACATGACTAACTTGAAGAAATAATTCAAAAAACATATTTTTCTGCTACGAAAACAAGTTTGTCTTCTTGTTATAGAACGAAGTTATAAACTCTCGTGCCTACAACCACCACATTTCGTGAGCGTTGTTGAGTGCAGACAAAAATGAATGTCTCGCGTAGATTAAATTTAGTGAACTGAATGTTTCTGAAGTTATCTAATATTAGAGATTTTTCTAAATTTTTTTTTATTGTCGTTAGAATAATATACACGGAGTATACGTAACCCATTTTGTCATGTTGAACAAATCTTGTCAAGAATTTGAAAAGTGCACTAGAGAGTAAAGATTCTTTTGTATTGCTTTCCCGGTAGGCCTACCGAAGCCTGGCTTCTTTTCGACTATACTCTGTAGCTAAGGCTGTTCGAAATCAGGACAATGCGAAAGGCCAGAATTATGTCAAATTAGTCGATATTCTGCATCTAATTTTAATTTTAAATGAATAATGCATTAAGCCAATCACCGAAGTTAACGTTGATCTACCACAGTAAGATCACGCACGGCAGTAGCATGGCAGAAAGACATAAAGGCTAGATCTATATTTTCCATCACTAGGTAGGCCTATTAATAACTTTTTTTTACAAATGCAAGTTAAAAGATCAATTTCACATAAGGTATTAAACAGAGTTAAGGGATTTAGTCTTTACAACTCCGATTGCATGGTCTTTTGAAGCAAATCATGCTTCGTTAACCTCGAGAAACTACTACTACTACTAGTACTAGTAGTAGGAGTAGTAGTGGCAGCAGCACCAGTAGTAATAATAGTAGTAGTAGTAGTAGTAGTAGTAGTAGTAGTAGTAGTAGTAGTAGTAGTAGGAGTAGTAGTGACAGCAGCACTAGTAGTAGTAGTAGTAGTAGTAGTA
>BMAT01005040.1:46256-58339 GCA_019649035.1 Elysia marginata
TGAAGACAAGAATGAAACCTTTTTAATAAGATTTGAAAAAGGACTAAAGTAAACAGATTTCATGCCTATGTTGCTCGGTTTTCATATTAATGGAGGCTACGATTTATCAATCAAATTTTCAAAAAGAGCGGCACAAAAAATGCAAATGGATTTTCATAATTAAAATACGACTTATTATACCTCCAGGTCGCAGGAAAAAACGAATTGATATTTATTCTTTCCTCTCAACCAGGCGAGAAGCTACAAACTGTGATTCTCAGATCGAATGTATTGTACGGAGAGCTCGACACTTCTTATGTTATAAATGGTCTCAGAGGTGCCAACCAGTCTAAAGGCATCTTAAGACAGGTAATACAATATTTAGCTTATCATTATTTCCCTTTCAAGTCAAAGAGATGCTGCATAATTATTCTAATTTGAGCTAAAAGAAAATTGAAATGAGTGACGTGGAAATCACGACCCAATTCAACATTCTTCATGACGTAAACATGGTGAAGGGGCAAGTCAAAAATTTAAATGTTTTTTTAACTCATTAAATCCTTTCGACATCAGAGCTGGTATATAGAGTACAAAGTAGGCATTAAATTTGTTTAAAAAAAAAGTGAAAACGACCAATAAAATAAAAAACAACACTTATATGACAACTACTCTTTCCTGTTTGCAGATCGGCGACGGCATGGCTATGTTTCAGCAAGCTTATGCGGGCAACACTGCCTGGGCTTTTGTCCGCGCCGACCAGGCCATGAGGGAAAACCCGGATCTCACCGGCGAAGTGTTTTACGTACCAGACCACACGCCCGTGCAGAACTCGTTTAACTTCATGAGACCTTACTTGGAAGCTCGCGGCTTTCGCCTGTCGGAAGGTCGCCTTTCTTACGCCCTGGTGCACAGCGCGGTCCGAGTGGCTGAGATGCTGGCCAAGGGCCTCTCGCCGATCTACAGACTTCAGCTGCCCGTGCAGTCGTACTCGGTGCAGTACATTAACACGAGCATCTACTTCAGCGGCGAGAAAGCCAGGAAGGTGCTCGGTTACGAGCCCATCTTCACGCCGAACGAGGCGAGGCAGTCCTGTCTCAACTACTACAAGACAGTAGACCTCGACTAGTTTTAGCAAACGAGTGTCACTTTTTACGCTGAGAACAGCATGACGCTTTTTTATGTTAAAAATCAGACTTTTCTGGAAATGTGATGTAACACAGCACAGTGTCTGGCTGAGTGCGGTGACTGTTGGCCCAACAAGGGAAATTCAAACACCAAAAGCGCTCAACAAAGACAGAACTAAGAATTTAAGTTGCGTAACAGTCTAACATAAGACTGCGCATCAGGATCAAACATATTGAGAGACAAGATAGGGTTCATTTGTTGTGAACAATCACATGTATTTTTATCAGGAAAAGTCCCTGGCTGTTAAACAACATGCATATATGATATCAAAGAATAACAATTATGGTCTCACAAATACATGCCAGTCTCGGCAATATTTAGTGTTCTATTGCTGATATCATTTTGAGTCAATTGTATTTGTTGTTTTTGAAATTCAGTTTGAAACGCATATATGTAAGTTGCATTGCCATTCAAGCTGTAAAATGTACAAGAGAAACACAGAGATACCAACAAAAGAGATATAAGAAAATTGTTTCAGTCTTGGGCTGACTATATTTGGCACTCAGTGATACAAATTAAACAAAATAATAAACTTTTCCACTCTAGATAAATAGTATTCTTGATATGTATTATTGTGTATAGATCTATGTTTGTGTGTATATATTTTTAAAATTTAGAGACAGAAAAGGAAAGAGATAGGCTTTGAGAGAGACATAGAGATACAAAGAAAAATGGAGATGCAGACTGAGGCAATGGACTAGGGAAATTAAATTGACCAAATAATGCATGATTTAAATCGAACCTCTTAAAAATAAAACCATTGAAGCCTAGCATTTGATTTCGAAAGACCTTAGGCATCTATTCTCATGATTAGTAATGAGATTTGAACAAGAGTAGAGGAACTTTTTTCATGTCAATGCGAGTAATATTTTAACATTAAAGCTAGCAAATGGTTATTCATGAAGGCAGAGTAAAATGGCAGGGTTGAGGGGCCAGTCCAAAATCTGCAAGCCCTAGAATACAAAACCCTTTGCTAAGGTTGAGATCTAGATTTAAATTTTACTCAAGATAATTTTAAAGTAGAAACATTTGATTTAGGGCTAAAAGAGAATGTGAGACTGAGAGATGGGGATACATAATTATGTCCAAACAGAAAACCAAAAAAAAAAAAAAAACAGAGAAAGCGGAGAGTGGTACATAGAAATGAGGGGAAAAAGAGTGATAGAGAAATTTTTAAAAAGACAATATTACATAAAAAGCAAAAACTCAAAGACAAAATTAGATGGGGAAAGGATAAGCCTGCAGAAAGGACAAGACGAACTTGATAAAAATATATAGAATTTATATGAACAAAAAGAAGGAAAGGGGAAGGATTGGTGGTGAATTTGTGAATCTATTCTTTCATAAATCACAAAATCATGCGCATTTTACAAGAACCTGTTTGTTTGTATTTGGATGTTACCTCGCATATATTTCAAGTAACATTGAATCATTTACTATACATCCATCTCAATAAATGATCATCAGGAATGGAACATTAAACTACCTAAAGAATAGAACTTGAAAATTTTCAATACATACTAGATATAACTAAAGATTAAAAAAGGAATGTGGTTTATAAAAGAGGTTTTCACAGCTGCAAAAACTATTACTTGTCTCACGTCCAGGGTGAATGAGTTGGAAGTCAGAAATTCCTTTTTGGAGAAAATGCCATGTACAGGTGTACTTTTTCTTATCTTTCTCTAAATTTTTAATCAACAAAAGATTTGATATCTTCCAACAAATAGTGATAGCTTTCTGAAAAGTTTGACGTTTGTAAGCTTAGGAACTTGTCTTCTTCAAAACAGTCAGGGTTTTGAATATTAAAATTGCAACATCTGACTCATTAATTGAGAACACAAGATATTTTTGTGCTTGAAATTTTCACATACATACAGTGGAATCCGGACAAAGTCAACACCTCGGGACCAAAAATAAAACTGTTGATGAAGCTTGGCCTGGGCTAGATGTAGACACAGGGATGGAATGTGTGTGCATAGAAACCTTGTGTTTGCGTAATATTTAAGTTGTTAGACTGGCGTGGCAAAGCGGGGAGGAGCGTGAGAGTCATCAGTGAACTGCCCCAATCAGTACTTGTCAAGCCGTACTAACCCTCCCCCTCTCCCCAACTACACTAGCCCTTGCCAGGCCAGAGGGCCCAGACAGGCGAGCATGCACTGCTTGCAGTTGCAGTGTCTTAAAATTAAATCATGAATGGAAACAAAGATCGCCCACCAATCCACCTCTTTGTCTCTATCAAGACCTATCTGGAGCCTCTCTATTCCTTTCCATCTGGCTACGAGGTGTTGACTTTAAGCAGAATACTTCCAAGGCAGTTGACTTAATGCAAAATAAAGTTACTTAAATAAAGAAGGAAAAAATGGGACAGTTGCAAGGTGTTGACTTTAACCGAGAGTTGACTTCAAGCGAGTTGACCTCTCACGGATTCCACTGTAATTATAATTTAACTTCAATCAAATTTTTCCATTCGATTTAAACTTGCATTTTTCTAAGCTTCCCATGGCCAAGAATTAGTAAAATTATATCAACCTTCGAAACATAATCTTATTTATTGATAATTTGAATTAGTGTGCAAGAAGAATAAATTGTCTTTTTAGAAAGTGTTCATGTCAAGTTTAAACTTTTTGCATTAGACACAAACTAGCATTGAGACAAACTTGCTGAAGACTATCTCTCACTCTCTTTCCCCTGCCTACTTACCCTGTCTGTTGACAACAGTTCAGCTACAGCAGGCCAGGTCAGCACAGATTCAGGGGTAATTGCAGGATCTCTCACAGCTGAGGAAAAACATGCCTGTATCTCTCTTGCTATGGCAGACTCCACTGCCTGGTGGAAATAAAAAAAAAACATGTTAAGTTTGAGGACATTGCAATGTTTTCCTTTTACCTTTACAACACTCAAGGCAAAAAAAAACAATGCTGAGGGCAACGCCAGTGAAAAACTTCCAAACTTTAAGTATAATGTGTTGAAAATCTAATAGACTAAAGCGTTCTATCTGTTAGGTTTCATTTTTTTTCTTTATTTATTTATTTGAACTCATAAGTTAGTTATTTGAGTTCCATTCTCGAAAATTGAAGTATATAATTATAGTGAAACACACAAAGAGTTACCTTTTTTTAGTTCTCTTACAGTTTCAATTTTTTAAATAAAACAAAATTGCCATTTCATAATCCACAGAGGTATAGTGTGGCCCAGAGAAGCATTGCGTTTGTGCGTGTATGCAAGGGCCAGGTAATAGTTAATAGAGCGTGTTGCTTATACCAGTAAGAGTATTAAAAAAATCATCTGATTTAAACACGATTTTTTTGTTCAAGCTTCAAAGTTTAATATTTTTGTTCTTTTCAAAGTTTTCTTAGTCATCACTTTATTTAAACTTAATTTTAATATCTGAAACTTTTTAAACAAACTGTCTGTTTACTCTTAATTTTTGTACTTAATAATTTTTAATAAAGAAATTTTATATTAATACAGTCGAACTTGCCCAAGGCGACCATTGAAGACCTATAATGATTTTGGTTGTGATGGACAGGTGGGCGCAATGGGCATTCATGGTGTCTGTAAAGAAACTGAGGTAGAATGTTGTAAAATGGAGGCGTGACGGGGAAGGAAGGGTTTGCCTAAGGGTCAATGTCTGGTCTATTTTCTTATTTCTAGGTTTATATTCGAATATAAACAAGCCTGGAGAAGAGAGGCGTAGGACATGTCGGAGCACTGGACTGGCAGCTAATTGATTCTCCTCAGGTCAAAAGTGGTCGCTTTGCAGATTTTTTTTTTAAGAAAATATTGTAATGAATATTGTGAAATTAATCTCTGTTACCTATAACCTACACTGTAAGTCCTATTTATCAACACAAGATGCAGACCTGACATACTATGTACGTCCTGAAACCAGCAGATTTTGCCGTTCCCCATGACGCTTAGTCACACAAAGTACATCATGTTTTCACTGCATAAGAGAGGCATTTAACGCAGAGCTATTTAAAATACGACATTATAATCGGAATTCAGCAATGTTATAAATATACGAATAATCCCATTCTTTAGGTAAAAACTGCCACATCATGGCGATTGACAAAACCTAACAGCAAAGCTAATTACAACCCCTCTCATGATATTGCTAAAAGTATGAAGGAGATAAAAACTGCCCTTGACCCCTCATTGATGAGGTAGTTTCCATGCCGAATATCAAAATGCAGCAAAATGCATGTGAGTGGTAGGAAAGTGGTTTATAGTACTGGTGGTCTCCTTAAACATATGGTTGACAAGTCAGGTTCGACTATTAAAAAAAACAGCAAGTTACAAATGTTTAGCAGGAATGGGCTACATGTATTCTCATAAGAGTAAAGAATAACAAGGTTTTGAATTTCGCAACACTTACTTCTTTGCTGATAGTGCCCTGGTCTGTCTGGTTCACAACCTTTTCAATGTTATCTGGAAGCTTGACAGGTTGGTTATACAGCTTATACAAGGATGGCATTTGCAAAACTCTTTCGTACTCAAGGCACAGGTTCTCAATTTTACCTGGGAGGGTGTTTGTTAAGGCTTGACCAATGGAACTAGGGGGTTTTCAATTCTACTTTTTTATTTGGCAGGGAGGAAGGATACTTAGATGCTTTCAGCCTTAAATATTGACTGAATTACCTAAAATGGCTGAAGAACTTATCCAACAAGGTTTGAAATGTCTATTAATAGATACAAACTTGGTGACCAGTATATTTAGTGTAAAAATAATCTATTATAAAAAGAACCCTGGTAAATCTAAATTAAGAAAAAAAAGAATACAAGGCTAAATCAAGAAATATTAAGTGGTTTAAATGATTTTCTTGCAATGCTCTGTACTTAGCCTAATCACAATGACTTTCACCACCCAGGATTCAATTTACTCCTTAGTGTATGTAAATGTACATATAGAGATTATTTGTTATCTCTCTCCTGAAAAAGCTGTCAGATATAGACAAAATACAATTTTGTGACCCAGGAAACTATGGAACGTGTATTCACTACTAGTACTAATTAAAGTTATTTTGTGAGGATACGGTGATCAAGCACGTCAATTTCAAGCTGGTCTTGATACATCTTGACACAACCTCTTACAAGCATCAGGTCACCAATATCAAACCCATCCTCATTCTTGGTCACACAGACAGCCCGCAGTTCATCTAATTTTTCTTGTAAAGAGCTTGGAAGTTCAGCCCGTGGAATGTCCTTTAAGTTATCTTGAGATGAAAAACATTGAAAATGGTTACAGCTTGAACTTATTAGCTTTCATAGAATTATACAAGATGATAAAAGTGAGGTGGTAGGAACTCTACATCATGTCCCATAACGATTACATCAGAACATAGCTGAAGGTAGGCAGTGATAACCCCATCAGCTAAGGTCCTTTATAATAGCTAGCATAGTGTCCGTCTTGATGCAAAACCTCTCCAGTTTCTTTGAGCATCACTGCATCTTTGCAAGAATCTGACAATTTTTTAACATATTGTACCACAAATATGAAACACCTTTACTGTTGCATAAAAATGTATTGCCTCTTTATTGTAATATTATCAAACTTAGGGATGCATCTTGTAAAAAGGCATGGAACTACAAAAAAAAAAATGACCAAAACTCCAATTCACTCTCCATCACTTACTTTTGGATTGGAATAGAATCATGACCCTAATTAAGTTATAAAATAAAAAAAGGTGGCGGTAATGGAAAAAAATTATGTTCAGTTTGTGTCATTAATTAATGCAAAATACTAAAATAATATGATTTTCCAATACCGTTTCTTAAATTTTTCCAGTATGTACATTGTATGACACCAGTCCCATCATCAACTGAAATAAAACAGTTTTTGTTCTTCATAACATTTCTTAATGTAAATACATGTATATAAACAGTTGTTCAATGTAAATGGAAAGCAATGCAACAGCAGTTATTAACATTAGCTAATTCATAATTTGGTTCCATAAAAAAAGTTTCTCATTTTCAAAGAGGTATAAATTGCTAAATTTTTCTTCTTTAGTTATAAAGCATGTAAAATCTAAATAAATCACCTAACATGATCATTGCCTACTAAAAAGAAATACAATAACATCCCTTCTCTCCAAATTATCCATTTTTGAAAAAAAACAAAAAAACACGTGTCACAGGGATGCCAATCAAATTTTCTGAAAATAACGGGAAATCATAGCGCTATATTATTGCATAAAGTAAACTTGTAGAAAATGAGTTATGAGGGGCACTAAAATATCATTAGCCATTGGACTAAACTTGTTCAATTTTGTCTGTTCAATCAATCAGTTTTTTTTTTTCTCAGGCTTAAAATGAAAAATTGGCACTCTAGGCATCAGTCACTTGACTCATTAGATTATTATTATTAATACTAATATGACCATCATCATCATCATTATTATTATTATTATTATTATTATTAATATTACTATCATTACTATTATTGTTATTATTATTATTATTATTATTACTAGTATTATTAATATCATTATTCTTGTGATAATCAAACACTCTTTTGGTGACAGAGGTTTCTAAAATTAGTTGTTCTTTTTTCAATGTGAGGTGTAATCTTCTCTAACTGCAGCTGGAAAGTTTTAGTTTTCATATAAACGTATGAAAGTCTTTTTTTCTTCATCATTCAAAAATTCTTACATCAAATGATGGAATCCTCCAAACTGTTCTCGTTGTTGATAGATTTCATGAACCAAATATCACCATTGATTTTGAGTACTTTTATACAACCAGTATAAAAGCATTAAAGCTAAAGAATTCATTGCCGTAATTCCCCATCATTGGGGAAAACTCTTGAACTTCAGCCTTGCCTTACCTAACAGCAAAGCTAATTACAACCCCTCTCATGATATCGCTAAAACAACTGTCCCACTGGATGTGTGCACTCATCATGAACCTATAAAAAAATGTCGACGGAGATTTAATGTAAGCTAAGCCACTGGGTGGAAGCCCTTAATTATCATAAGGCTCGTTCCTTACTGATCATAAAAATTTGAGAGGTTTTAAGCATTAAAGTTATAGAAAAATAAGCAAGAAAATTTTAAAAAATTGGAATTCCGGCAAAAGTTGGAAAACTTGCAACCCTGTAAACTTCACTTTTGTCTTCATTATTGTAAATCAATTGTTTAACGTATATTTTTCGCCTGCTGGTGCAATTTTCGCTTTGAAAACTTGACGAAAAACTTATTACATTTGAAGACAGTTAGGTATTTTTTTTTTCTTTGGGAGGGGGGTGAGTTTTTATTTGCATGAACAGAGTATAATTTCATTCAGCTAAACAATATCTGGGTCACAACCTGTTCTTATTGCCGCTTGGCATGTTTGAACAAAATGATAAATTAGTTTCATCTTAGCTTAACTGTATGCAAATATAATATTTTAAATTCTCCACTGATTTGAATGTATCGCTTATGAATCCTACCTACCTGCATATGAGTGACGCTTCTCTCTCTTATCCACACTTACAATAATACCCATGACCTCTACCCTGTTCACAACATGGCCTTCAAAGCTCAGCAAACCTGCACCAAAACAAATAGATTTTAAATTTAATGCATGCAAAATTGTGGACTAATTTTGTGCATATACAATATAAAAATGTTAAAGAAATATTTTTTGTTGACTTAGATTAAATGTTACTAATGAAAAGCGTCAGATATGCTCAGGTATGCTGTCCAAGTAAAAATACAGCTACAATGGAACTTAAATGTAGACTAGTTGTATCTGTCAGATGCAGCAAATATCAAAACAATAACTAAATTGTGCTGTGCATTGAAAACATTAGGCTCATATTATGACATTTGACCTTCCATCAACAGGTTCTGAAGCTATCAATATATATTTGGGTTTGTAAAACAAAGGGGGAAAATTCATAATCTTATGAAATTCATAACAATATAACAGTATTTTACTTGATTGTAAAGAAGTTCATGTCCTTGTTAAAAGGAAAGGGTTGGAAATTTAATGACAGTAAGAAGTAAACAAAGTTCCAAAATAAAAAAAAAACATAATGGAATATATTAGCTTACAGTAACTATTTCCCTATAAATGCTTTCTTAATTTTAATGGCAAATGTGGAAGCCTGTACAACATTTATGAAGAAATTATAAAAATTGAACATCTGGAAAGTAAATGAAAATAACTGTACCAGTTCCTTTCAGGTTTGGACAACTGACAGGCTCCAAATGCAGGATATCTTGCACAAAAAGTTTCATAGTAGACCTAGATAAAGGGTCAAGTCCAATGCATCTTTCCTGAATAGGCAGAGACCTCATTTTGCAATTTGCTTTCATCTGAAATTGATGAAAAGCCAAATTAAAATTATTACTTTTTAATATGATTAAAATTTTCTTTCTTCATGAATGTAAAACTGGATAAGTATATCTTGCATCCCGGGTGAATGAATCATTTCATTCAAATTAATTAAGTGCGTTGTATCATGTGCATTATCCTCAAATCATATGTTGCGCTCATGAAAGCTCTTCATTTATTGCAAGACAATGAAACTTTTAACTTTTCTTTACTGTTTTATTGATTTTCTTTCCAAGGAGAAATCTTGCAAAAACCTTCCCTACATATCATTTAAAATCGGGAATAAGATTAGCGGGAAAACAAGAGTTATCGTTCCTGTTTGAAAGGTCGTGTCCAACACAAGACCTAAAAAAATAATGCTGCTTAGCGTTATCAACAACAGAATACTTTTTTTAAAATTCACTTAGGCTTATAATTTAGTTTTAATAACCTTGATCCACTCCAAGTAAAAACTGCAGAGATTTTTAATGTGATGTTTGCATATTTTGCAAACAGACACTCAATTTATCTAAGCTACGTAGTCTTTTTCAACGTTATACATGCAGCAATTTTCGGCTTCTCCTGTTTATCTTTGCTGTTATTTTTCAAATATTTTTTGTTTTGTACATTAATATATTTAAAATTGACAAAACTATAAAATAAAATAAAAAATGACACCTATTGTTAGACAGGTCTTTCCGACTTTACTGACACGTTGCTGGTAAACATAACACAATAAATAAAATTAATATGTTTTTAAATTTAACGGATAAGGAAGAAAAATCGCTAGATACATTACGGATAACGTTGAAAAAAATCCATTTTGCTGAGATTAAATAACAAGCTGTTAAATTTTTAGGCCCACATGCAAAATTTTTATCAAAATGTAAAATTTATAGATCTAGAAACTGAAAGATTTTTAACAATAAACATTAAGTCTTTTTTCCCCTTTCAAACGTACAATAGATTTTTCACGGTAAACGTCAAAAGGTAGCTATTGTATTTTTTTTTTGCTACTGACACGATCAAGATAGCTCATTCTCATATATGTTATTAGTAAAGAAGACCAATATGCAATGTTTGCTTGAACAGCTGCAACCAGTCGCTTAAGAGCGACATTCCCTTTGCTCTCCCACTCCATGCAAAATGGCTCATGTAGGCATTAAGCTTTTAGTTTTAAATAAAAGAATGTATGAAACATTAAATGCACGTTATACAGAGCCAATATGCCACAAACATAGTTGTTATAGAGAATTTAGGCTTCCCAAACAGTGAACAAACAAAAGAAATTGCTTTGGCTGATGAAGTGTTCGACTTTCAAAACTAAAATAATTTATTGTTTCAAATTTCAATAGTCAAAAATGATAAATTATCACGGCAAAACTAAATAGTTTGAAGGAAACAAAACAACGAAAACTATAAGAAAAAATGTGCTTACGCCTTGGCTGCCTTTCAGCCAAGAACGGCTACTCTAATTCTCTCTTGAAATTGCATTCCCGATTAAGGGCCATTAGCAAATACATTATAAAAAGTAGGCCCTCCTTAATTAAATTTTTCTGATAGAAATACAGATAAATACTAGGCAATCAAATTCAATTTGATTTTGAGTCATGTCTTACATTGGTTTAGAGTCTAGCAATCTTTAACTTAAGAAAAAAATAATGTTATTTGATAGAATTTAACATTAGTTTTCTTCAATTAATTTAGCTTTTGATTCTTATGTGCCGCTAATAGTCTGTGCTATAATTTACAGTGCAAGATAACAGTGCAATTAATTTTGCACAGAAAGACTAGATCTAGATCTGGCTAAAAATACCCTAAAAAGGCAAAATATTTGTCTCTATTGTTGGGCTCTTCTTTTTCTTCATAGCCCCCTTCTTTTGAATGCAATCAATTGTGTGCTTTATTATTTAGTACTATGATTGGTAATTACTTTATTTATCTGTATACAGGCACATGTAGCCAGTTTGTTTCTGTAGTACACAGATACATCTAGTCAGTTTGTTTATCATTACATAGGTAGAGTTGAAACTTTCATTTAAATTCGTACACTGAAAGTAAGAGCCAATTTTCATAAGCATTACACATGCGTCAATGACTTCCACTAACGTTTTCTCTTTCATTGCTTCTCTCAACAACATTGCTGGGCGTATACCTCTTGGCACAAATTCAAAAGCTATTCATCATAAATGAAAGAAAGGTTCTTTTAATCACACTAATTCTGTATTCATTTTAGAAAATCTCAGAGAAAAGACCCTTTAAATTGTTTTACAAACCGCAAAAGTTAAATTCCAATTTCAATTACCTTTAAAACATTAATTTTACTATCTTGGATTCACATGAAAACAATGAAAGATAACCAAAGGTAGTTGGATACAATGTCCACAATTTGAATTTATAACAACCTTGAGGAATAACTAAAATGCTGAATCTCCATTCCCTCCCAACAACATAGGTAATGCAGGTCAACTTACTTCAAAGTAAAATGTTGTTTCTAGCTTGTGGACTAAGTCTATATGAGATCCAAACTCAGTGTTTCTTACAAATAATATCAAAGTAAGAATACAAATTTTTGTTTTATTTGAGTACTGTTCTTCTACTTCTAGTCACCTTTTCCC
>BMAT01005040.1:71157-81253 GCA_019649035.1 Elysia marginata
CACTTACAACAGTTCATTTTCATTTAACCTACAACTGTAAAAGCATGCTAGATATCAACACTAAGTCATAACCCATTCTTTTAGTTTTACTATCAACGCAATCGTTGAAGTTAACATGTCACATTTAAATCAAGTTATCAGAAATGTTGACCCTCTTCTCTCATTGCATATCAACCATAATTCTATCCATGTCTAATTGCAAAGAGATAAGCACTTATGTTAATTTATGTAGGCCGTCTAATAACTATCTGTGCCTCTACCAGAACATCGCGGTTAAAGATTTTGTGATATTATAAACTAACTTTACATTCTCTAGCTATGTAAACTTTATATAAAAATGCAGAAGTTAAAAGTAGGCCCTGTATAATATCATCCAGGATCTTTTTCAAAAAAAGATATGTTAATGCTATATCCAGTGCTGTTTATTTAGTTTACGATTCCGTATATTTGTCAAGTCACCAGAAACACCACCAGCACAATCAGTACTTCTGTGACTACCAGTGAGCTCCATTTCTATTACTACTGCTGCTGCTGCTACTACTACTACAACTACTTCTACTACTCTTACTACTACTACTACTACTACTACTACTACTGCTGCTGCTACTGCTGCTGCTGCTACTGCTACTGTTACTGCTACTACTATTACTACTACTACTACTACTACTACTACTACTACTACTACTACTACTACTACTACTATTATTACTACTACTACTACTATTACAACTGCTGCTGCTATTGCTGCTATGACTGTTCATGCTGTCATTTTTTGTCGCTGCAGTTGGAGCTGCCATTGGCTATTTTTATTGTTGCTGCTATTATAAACAATAAATTGTGTTTTCCTCTGCAGCAAACTAATATCCAACATGTCTGACCACTCTGTTTATGACGTGATTGTAGTGGGAGGTGGAGTTGAAGGAACGGCCACAGCAGAAAATCTCAGTAAACGGCCTGGAACAAAAGTTTTGTTACTGGAGCAGGTGAGAGCTTCGGAACAAAATTTTTAAAAATATATTTTGTAATGCTTATACATTGCATGTATTAATGGTTAACCAAGAGTGCTTAAGAACATCCTTTTGGCATTTTAATCTAACACTGTGTCGTGAAAAGTTGCAAGGTAAGAACGTTTTCCATAGCTGCTAATCGTGTCGGGAAAACACATAGCTTCTAATTCTCATCTACCCAAGGTAGGCCAATTATTTATAGTGCAAAACAGTTATACCCTGTATTCTTATCTCGTCTTTTTGTATTACACGGTCGTGTAAGAGAAAATTGTATATATTTTATCTTCGAGATGTGCGATAGGTGGATTTTTTTCAAATTATCCTTTAGGGGCAAATACTAATTGTTGCAAAACTCCAATGCCCTCAGCAACACCTCGCTGTTTAAAATGACAGTTTTTACAAAAGATTTGAAGATTGGTCGACTTTCACTTGATGCTTGGCATCTGTTGTATTGACGGATCAATCACAGCGAGGTTGGTCTAGCAGATCTGTTTCGGCCTGGTCGTCACTGCTTCACTTTTTTGTCTACCTTCTTTTTGTGCTCACATATTCACAAAAATCTTTGTAGACCCCCTTCACTTGTCATTGATCACTAACTAGTGATAGGCCTTCTGCATTAATTATCTCAGTAACCGCGCATTGCTTGAAAACAAGGCCTTTGCACTGCGCCATTATGTCGTCGACATTCGAACAAAACATTATAATACATTTTGAACAACAGAACAGAGATGAGATGTCAGAGTTGCATAATATGGCTTGTAAGTTTACAAAATAGGGAGACTTGTTTCCGAATTTGATGGAACCGTTTTTTATAAGTAATAAATGTGGCTTAGAAAGCAGGACTTTTCAGTTAAGTCTCGTACAAAGACCATAGTTTGCCCATTTTCTTTCTTTTCTTCTCCGTCCACCATCAGTTTCCCTTGCCGCACTCTAGGGGAAGCTCTCATGGACAGACTCGCATTACGAGACGTGCCTACACGGATGCGTTTTACACACGCATGATGGACTATTGCACTAAATACTGGGACCAGCTGCAAGATTCATCAGGGAAAGATATCTTTAGGTGCGTCTTATGATTATTTTGATCGTTCTCGAGAAATTTCAATTTTTCTATTTTTGATTTTAAACTAATTAAAGGGTTATCTTTCAGTCTGCGAGTATAAGATAGGCCTCCGGTGTATCAGGCTTTCTAACTATCAGTCAATAAGACAAAGTAATTTCAATGAAATATTGTGACACAAGAAATATCTCGATAGACTCTTATGCAAATTAAAAAGGAGGTCATAACTGTATTAAATTGTCTTATACATCTGTGGTCCCTTGTGAAACTAATGGTTTTCTTTTTTTAACCTTGGATAAAAAGCCCGACAAAAGTACGCGAAAAAAGCAAACGAAAAAATCCTCCTTCGAACTTTAAGTGCAGAGAACTAGTATAGAATCAAACCTTCCTGACGGTATTTAAAAAAAATCATTGCTGTGCTTTTACGGAGAATGAGTGATATAAATGGCACGTGACCAAACCCCATAGAAAAAACTGACTTGAAAAGACAAATTAAAAAGGTTCATTTCTAAAAAAAAAGTAAAGAATCAAGTTTGGATCGCTAAGGACCGGATTTTGATTACTGGACACTCCAACGCCAGATGTGAAATTAAAAAAAAACTAGGAACTAAATAAACTTACCACATACATTGAGAGTCTTTCTTTTTCTTTTGCCAGAAAAGTAGGGTACCTGGCAATAGGTGCTGTGGGTGAGGATTTCCTTAATGAAAACATCCACTGCATGACTGTCAACCAAGCGCCTTATTCGCTCTTTTCTCCTGAAGAGTTCAAACGGAAGTATCCCATGCTGAGCTATGACGACAACGTTGGCGGGATGCTGGATCCTGACGGTGGAGTTTTGATGGCGGATAAGGCTCTTTTAGCGATGCAGGTGGAGCTCAACTGTCAGAGAAGCTATTACTGATTTTTTATGCTCAAATACTTAAGGCAAAAAAAAAATTAATATAAAAACGTATGTGATTTTACCTTTGCATGCGTTTTTGAGCTCTATTTCGGACTTAGAAGGTGTTTACGCTGATTTCATTAGTTTTTTGGATTGTATTGCATCGTACATTTTAGTACAGCACCTACAAGATGCTATACTTCATTTTTGTTTCATGTCTCAGAATCTCAAAGAGTCCAAGAATCTAGACCACGCTCTTCTGTTTTGAGCTTGGACTGATTACCTGGCGATCAGTCATATTAGGGAGAAGGGAACCGTCAAGGCAGGAACTTGAGCCGCACATGTATGGTACAAATTGCGGCATAGCAGACCTTTTTAGCTTTATTCCGAAAAGGTGTGACCAGCATATTGTAGCCTTCGCTTTTTTTTTGTTGTTGCACCCATAAGATTGGAATCGGGGTGACATATTGTGTCTCAGAGATCTCTCCCAGTTATATAGGATATGAAGCGATTGTTGAAGACCTTATATTTTTTTTCTCGACATTGTGAAATTCCGTGTTTCATAGCTTTCCAATAGAGGCAGATTTTTATACTCGTGGACAGTTGGTGGTCCGCCCGCATGTGAGACAGGGGGATTAAACTTAGACTGGGCGATGTTTGAGCGGCATTCCACGTCTGCCTTTTCATCTCCATTACCCTGTATTCTATTACCCAGGTATTCAAAAGAGTAGACATTTTCAAGCTGATGTCTCTCTAGATTCATGTAATACAAATCTCTCTCATAATCTCTTCGTTTTTGTTGCTGTATCTTCTTGTCAGCAAGTCAGCCTTTTTAGAGCTGTAGTGGTGCGACCATGGCATCAGCGCCCGATGTGAATTGAGAGTCCTCTTTTTGTTGAGAAGTCATCCTGACATATAGGATAGATGTGCTCAAATTCCATATCTGCTTACTTGGCTTCGGTAGTTTCAGACCCAATTATACAATTATGGATGTGCCTTGCTTTTGCTTTGGGGATGGAAATATTCATTGTTACATCGCCTGTTGATCCTGCGGATAAAGAGATAATGTAAATTGATGCTTGTTTAGCATTTTTGCCTGCGAGCCCACCATCATCTGCATATTTCATGTAACTAATTTAGACTAAATGTCATCAGTTTCGTGCACGTTGAAGACGTTCTCAGTACCAGGTCATCCAGCCCAAATGTAAACAAATTTGTGCCCAAGAATCATTTCGATCTATCTCTTTTAATCCTTGGTATGAGTTAGAACATAACCAACCTCACAAATGTTTTTGAGTAAAGGGTCGGCCCTTTACACGCTAGTGTTAAACATACGGAGTGAGAGGTGTGTTAAGATTTTGTGTAACTGGCCTGGGTTTAGACCGTCTCGGTAAAGACTGATCGCCAATCTTTTTGACAAGGCGGTTAACTTCCCTGGTGTTTAAACAGCTTCTGCAGATGCCATGTCTTTGAATAGTCCGTCAATGTAAGCTGGGTAGTAGTTACGACCAAATTGGCATTTGGTTTTAACAGGGTCTTGATGTTGACATAATGGAGCATTTCTTTTCATGATCATTCATTAGTTGTTTGGTTGTATTACTGACTTTTCTTTTTCTAAGCGGCACCGGTTTACAAAAATGAACACATATCTGTATAAATTTTGTAAGCACCTTTTTTACATTTATTAAGGACTTCGATGGGTATCCTTTAACAAAGTTTTGGCTTTATCCTATTCATAGCTATTTTGAGTATTCGCTGAATTTATGAGTGCCTTAAAAGCACGTGGCTTGGGATAATTGTTCTGGTGGGAATTAGTTCTAAATTTAAATGTTGTCTGGAATAGGCCATGGTAACGTGTCCCATCGTTTAAGTGGTGCATCCTAATGGACTTTGCAGTTGTTCACCGATTTACCTATCTTGATAAAAGTGTGAATAGGGAGTGTACACTCCCATTATGAATAAGTTGCATTGGGAGGAAATTCACAGGTATTATAAGGTATTCTAAGTCCAAAATTTCCTTTGCAAGCTACGCGTTTTTTTTCACTCTGCCTTAAAACAGGAATGACATGCCTGCATAATGTCATGAGGGGGAGCTAGTTGATGTTGCTCTTTAACACAAATCAACAAATCGTCGTATTCGTGAATAGCGTAGGTAAGACCTCCGCAGTTTCAGACGCGCAACAGTGAGTTCGTTATCAAAGTTGAGCCTCTGGCACTATTGACACTGGTGTCTTCAGAGTCACAATCACACCAGGAGAACCTGGTCAACGCAGGAGCCACACTGCTACATGAAGATGGCAAAGCGTCACTCATGGCTGATAAAACTGAGTCCCAGTTTTTTTAGTCTAACGTTTAAATATTCAAGATATCTAATTAGCAGTCGATTATATTAGGCTTTAGAAGAAATGTTCAAAAATACTTGCCTTTGGTATAAATCTAATCATTCAATATGCGGTGGTGCAAAGAATTGCTCGGGACTATGAGCATCAAGGACTTGGGAATGAAATATTAAAGCTTTGTGTAAAAAACATATTACCCCTCCTCTACTGTACTACATTTTTCAGTTGTGCATTTGGTAGATAGATATCTGAAACAAAGGAACCTAGCCATGGAAAGGCAAGCGAAGAGAAAAAATGTTTACGCCATACTCACTGTAGAAAGGTGGTTGAAGGGCAGATACACTGAAAAAAACTAGGAATGCGTGAATTAATGCTTTGAATAAATTTACAGTCGTGTTTCTCTATACTTTTTTATTTCTAACAGAAATCTTTTGTTAGCCACGGCGGTATATTGAGGGATGGAGAGCGTGTGGAGAGGCTGGTGCCAGGGGAGATAATACAAGTGCACAGTGACAAGAGAAGCTACCGGGGAAAGTCTGTGATTCTGTGTTGCGGGCCTTGGACTAACCAGGCTTTGTCTCACCTCGGCACTCAATTGCCATTAAAGGTATGTTCCAATTAACATGTGAGAAGTCTAAATTTAAAAACATGGCTACAAATTCCTGTGGGTATTTTGAGCTCAATCAAGTCACGTCATGATATTAACATGCGGTACTCGAGATAAGCGCACAAGACGTACGGCGTGTTTTTATTCGGTGTACTTTGTTTACATTTTAGACTTAGCGAGCTGTAAACGATCGAATATAAGAGAATGTACTATCAAATCAAATCTCAACAGTCTACCACTTTCAATATTTTCCTTATGCCTGGAACAAAATAAATGCCTCCGACCTGATTCCTTATCTATAAGTCTGTATATCTTCCGCTATGTCTTTATTTTCTTTACTTAGTTCTGAATTTCTACCCATTTAACCATTCTTAATCTACCGATCCATCTGTTTTGCTTGGCAAGAGCCCTTCTACAAGTTTTCTTGTTTCTCACATCAATAAAAAACTTGTATGGTTTTCTTTTCCACAGCCTATACGAATTAGTGTATGTTATTGGAGGGAGCAAACCCGCAACTCGCACTCCTCTAGCCTACTACCAACATTCTTCGACCACAAGTGCTGTGATGGACACTCCATATATGGTGTCCCAAGCCTTGAATACCCAAGTCATGTGAAGGTCAGTGCCACCATTATCGATTGACATAAAATGTAGGTCAAGTTTTACACACCACGAAAAAATCGGAAGGTGAAAGAACACGCATTAACGTATAGTTTTGCATGCTTCTTAACTTCGTCTGTTAAATCCTTTAATTTAGATTATAGAACACAGTACATGGGTTAAAATGGAAGAAATCATGGCGGGAGAGACAATAAAACACAGAAAACGTGACGCGCAAACTTACGCTATCTGTAAGCCTAATCAAGGCTATAGATTAAGATATGTTTTTATATTCAAATCTAGATTATCTAGATTAACTTCATAATTTTAGACTTTCAATTTAGATTTCAGATTTAGATCTAATGTAAATTTTACTTAACTCTATAGCTCAATCTCTGCATGTCATGTGTGATTTGATTTTTAAGGTGAAGGCCACCTTTAACCTAATACAATTACTACTGCATTATCAAAGAATGCCCCCAGTACAAAATCATTTGAAAACGCTTTCTTTTCCTTCTCCTCCTTAATAGGAGCATGAGGCAGAGTGGATGTTTATTTTTTACAAGGAAATCATTTCTATTGACGTGTTCCTTTTTTAAGAAAGTGACTCCCAGAATGTTTGAAGGATTTCTTGGCAAAAAAAGTTATATACTTTGAAACATTATTTGGATTTTAAAGAAAATAGTTGAATCTTCCTTTTTTGAATTAAAAACATATATTTGTCAGATCGTATTTTTTTTACGTGTGACAGCCAATACTGTGATAGGGAAATACAAAGCCATAAAGGAAAAATCCACAGTTTTGTCTCCTTAATCAGCTTTTCAAAAATTATAAATTCAGGCGAAGAATTTTTTCTCAGTGCTTGCGTATTTCCAGGCAAGGTTCAACTATTCAATCATTACTTGCTTACATTTAATCTTGCCGACCACATTCTCTTTTCCAACAGCTGTGTCTTCACAGTGGGCCTGCGATTGACGCAGAGTTGCGAGATGTGACAGACTCAGCCTACGAGTTGAGACTTTTGAAGGACTATGTGTCTAAACACTTCCCAGGTCTGGAGTCCAAACCCAGCATTGTGGAGTCTTGTATATACACGGTAATCAGAAGGGAAGCATAATTATACTTAACTATTGACATATGTCAGAATAAGTCTTTAAATCCGAAAATATTCCGCTGTCCTTGTTAAAATATCAATTCTCTAAATAATTACGCTCACTAAAGAAGCTTATAGCAGAAACTATTTGTAACTTAATTGTCTCTGTAAGTATAAGTTGGGCGATTGGCACCTTCATTTACTGTACATATCCGGTAAGAAAGCAAGAGCTTTTGGGGAAAGTGCGACGATGTGGTTGACTAATGGGAGATAAGTTCAACTGATGCAAGCTGTTAAATTATAACATGGTGTACTTTTTGTGATAAGCTTATTGGCTTTTTCTAGAACATATTAAAGGTTTTCATGTAACGTAAGGAAAAGTTCTCCTTTGAATTATTTCCACATTATATCAGCGTGGCGGTTACATAGAGACGCTGATAATCTAAAGTAGACTGGCCTTAACCTTTTCTTGCCAGCTGAATGCTAAATGTAGGTCGAATTAAGAACAATTGTTTAATTCAATGTTTCCACAATGAAATAAAACTGACAATCATTACTGAGTATGCTATGCACCATTTCATGAGGCAAAGTGGGTTGGAGGGGTAGGCTTCATTGTCAACTGGGTGTTTTCTAGTTCTAGGATGGAGTGGTTGATTATTTACCAATATCAGCTATGTAAATTAATATAATTATATTGTAGTATGGGTGGGGTCAAGGTCGAATCTTATCCTTCTTTTCTAACCTTTGGGCTTGTACAAGTTAAAAAATTATTTGCGTTTTCTAACAATATAGTTGTCGCTGGTGAGTTCTATTTTTTGTCGTTCCTTTGAGCGCCATTTCAGCCAGGGAGAGAGAGACAGAGACAGACAGAGACAGACAGACAGATAGGCAGACAGACAGACAGACAGACAGACAGGCAGACAGAGACAGAGACAGAGACAGACTGCAGGGCTAGGAATCTTCTTTTTCGATGCTGCCTTTGATCTGTTTATTTTCCGGGTATAAAAATGTTCTTTTAGTGCTTTTATGTTTTAATTATTGTCAATATCTATGTATTTTTCCCCTAGAATCTTCTTTTTATGCATCCAAAAAATGAAATGCAATCTTATTTTTCCATTTCATGTGTGCTCTAGATGACACCTGACACCCATCCAATCCTAGATCGACACCCAGTGTTGGAGAATCTAATCATTGGAGCAGGGTTCTCAGGTAAGTTAGTAACCGTTTACTTTTTGTTTTCAAATTTTATGGAATATTTGCTATGCAACTCAAATTTTGGAAAATTGAAGTTATAGAAAATTTTAGATTTTTTAATATCTGTTACGCCGAAAAATGCTAACACCCTGTCATGACACCCTAGTCCTTTTTGTCCCTTTCATATACCTTTTCACTGTAAAATGACCATCGCTTCCGTCATCGTCTTCGTCATTGTCATCGTCAACACCATAACTCTTTTCATTCTTTTGATGACCTTGATCATCATTATAAACGAGATCATTGTTATTGTTATCGTCCATATATTTATCTATAGTATTCTCCTCTATATAATTGTAATGTTTATTATCATCGCTACCGCTATCGCCTTCCGTCTTCAACAATGATGGTCAGCAACAAAAATTTTATAACATCCATATAACGAAATCCAACACGCATCAGTTATATCAACATAACAACAAAGGCTTTTTCAATCTTACAGGCCATGGCTTTAAACTCGCGCCAGCTGTTGGTCAAATCTTAGGTGACCTTGCCCTAGGAAAAGACCCCACGAATTTCGACATCACCCCATTCAAACTGTCCAGATTTGGCAACTACACCAAAGCAAACTTTTAGGGCATAATCAATGTTTTCTCTTTGTATTTCTTTTGATAATATTGTAAAAATTTGTTTCATAAATTACATAATATCTAGTTGATGCAATGATACTATGTCTGTTCTATGTAAGAGGAAGAATGAAAAATATTTTGAGGGTTGCAATGTGAATGAATCTGCCTTATGATTATCTACTACTTCAAATGTTATATTACATAGAATGTTCTCAGTAATATAAATGGCAAAGTTAAAGAAAATAAAGTTTCAGAAGATCATAGAAAAGTTAAATCAGTTTAATAGTACGACTTTTCTTGTTCATAATAAAGAAGAAAAAATACCAAACAATATATTAAGTTTTTATTCAAGCTATCAATTTTAACATTTGGAAATTTTCTTCAGATGATCCTTGCGGAAAACAAGCCGGGATACGATACAGAAGAAAATGTAGCTTAGCCGACATACATATATATACAAGCTGGCAGACCCGTTCAAAAGAACGGGAAACAGAAACAAAATGTTCTAAAATAAGATTTTTTTCATTATCCATTTCACTCAAAATTATCAGTTTGAAAATTAGAAGTGAAGATGATTGACTTGTATAATGTGAATTTTTTTTTCTTACTGTTGCAAAAAAAAAAAATTTTTTACCCCTGACTGTTTGCTAATATAGGGCATATCGGTCTTAATAAAACCAAACA
>BMAT01005040.1:99739-116957 GCA_019649035.1 Elysia marginata
AGTTACTTGAGCTCTACAATTATATCGAAAGAAGGAAAACAATTTGATACATTTTTAGTTTCAGGTTTCCATTATGGCATTCAAACCAAACCCAATAGAAAGTTTTTTTAATGTGTTATCAAACTAAATTCGTAGCGAAAGACATTCTAGTAATGGTGTTTTAATGGATGTAACGTTTCTTTATAAATACTGTTGGAAATCTAAATTTACGAATTTCCCGTTTAGGGTGTGAAACCCATGAGTAATTTTGCTTTTTTTTTCGCTGCATTCAAATTTTTCCTGTCACGGCCTGTCAGTTATAGCAAACTACCAATACACCTACGTAGCAGGGCTGCCTGGCTCCACCCTCTCTGTGACAGACTCCGCCCTTCTCTGTGCTAGCCACGCCTACTCTCAACCAAAATTGACTGCAATGAAAGTGGTGACTTCTAATTCCAGCGACAAAATTGAGCCCATTCATTTTCTGGGCCACAAAGGTTTCCAGTATCGTATAACCAATCTAGGTACGAGATTAGCACGTTGGTATATTATTGTTTAGATGTTGCAAGATTACTCACACTATCAGAAACCATGCATTTCTTTCCTAATTACATGTGTATATTTGTATACTTTTGTGCGAGTAAAAGGACTCTTCTGAGCTGAAATTGCGTGACCACAATGTTATTTTTTAAACTACATGTATCTCCTTTGTTCTATATGAGACTGGATATAATACTGAGGGGCTATTTCTAAGTTGCATGACATGAAATTCATGAAGGTTGATGCTCGCAAGACAATAACTATAATGACATAAGCCTTACTTTAAATGTTTTGTGTTTTAACTTAGACAATTCTTGAAGAAAGATGGAAAGACAAAGCCACAAGCCACATAATAAACTTTCTAACTTTTAGATGTTAATATTTTGTGTTAATTATAATGAGCCTAATTCGTCTGTATAGCCTTGAGCTTTCAAAGTCTGTCAATTCTTCTAAGCTGATACTGGAGTAAAACAAAATACTTCTCTGCGTTTTGCTTGTTTTTTAGTTGAAGCTGAATTTATACAACAATAAAATAATATGGAACCATTGATCAATGATTAAATTTTTTTTGCATGAGAGTTTCACTTTGGCATATTCAATTACAAAGTAAAAAATGGAGCTAAATTATGTTTTAAATTAGGATGTAACTATCTGGCCTCGATGACGCTAAATCTGAGAAATATTAGAAAAACAAAACTCTTAAATATATCGCCTACTTTTGAATAATTTATTAGAGTAGTCATGATCATATTTTCAAATCCCTGTTTACAATGTAGTCCTGTGAAGTAACAACACTTTTGCCTGCTATCCTATTCAATCAATTCAATCGCTAAACACACTGATTTAAAAAAAAAACGAGAAGGAGGGATTACCTAATTAATATATTCGTTTCCTCAACTCTAAAGGCAAACAAAAAGATGGCAGCTCTTTGGTGGTTCAGTCTACAGAGCCCCTGCACTTGATCCTTGTGGTGTGGCGTCAAGACCTCACAGTCATCAGTTCCAGTCTGGTACCACCGGCAGGAAAGTTCAAACGACCCATGTCGATGTTTGGGTATCCGACCTCAGGAAAAGTCAGCTTATGTAAGATTACAGAACATGAGATAACATGTGGCATGAATCTTTTTGTCCACTTGTGCACATAGTCTTGGTTTGCAGCAGAAACATTTCATATGCAATCTGCAAAGTGGATTAATAAAAAGCTACATACTAAAAAGTTAAAGTACACTAATGAATTCAGGCATAGGCATATTTATAGAATCACAACGTACATTCTCAATTGCAACAGTAACTATTGGTATTCTCCTTAATTCTTTGTGTTATCTCCTTGAGTATCTCTCTAAATCTATTTGTCTCTCTCTCTGTCTGTCTGTCTCTGTCTCTGTCGCTCTCTCTCTCTATCTCTCTCTCTCTCTCTCTCTCTCTCTCTCTCTTTCTCTCATGCAGGTAGAACAGTTAACTGCACGCCTGCTTGACCATAGTAATGAATTTTTTTCGTTCGTAAACAGAAAGTAAACAAAAATATTCTTGCAGTATACAGCTGTAAATATTTGCAGGAATCATAAACAAAGTTTAGGAAAATTAATCACATTGATCTCTTTATGGAGTCAAAGTCATCGCAAAAAGTAAACTGATCAAAGTCATTGAGGGGTGTAGGCTATGTATACGAATTGCCGGGAAACGAGGATGAAAAAATTGTTAGAAAACACATAAAACTTCTTTGCATTTATTAGAACCGTTATAATTAACAATAGATCGTTACAAAATCATTCCTTCCACAAGAAAGAAAGTAAGAAAGAAAAAGACTTTGGCGTGGACTTTTCGTTTTGTGGATAATTGAAAACGATTTCAAATTACAAGTTAAGGCAATGATTGAGATCCATAAAACAGTTAAATCACTCTCGGAAGCCTACTTATACTACACGTAGTTGATAATCCCGTTCTACGAACTCTGTAGAAAAACTGCACACATCAAACATTTTGACAAGGTTTCTAAAACAACATATAAAAGTTTTTGCCACATGAGTTTATAAAGAGTGTAATTTTAAAACTAGATTAGATTCAGAAATTAATATTTCTTACTTGTAGCTAGATCTAGACTTCTAGATGAAAGATCTAATATAAATGAAAACCTTTGTAGAGTCTACCCAGAGGAGATTTTGCATTAGAGTTTAGATAACCTAGATGTAGATATCCCTAGATCAGATTTGTGATCTCTTCAACTGAACTTTCATCGTGCTCTTTTCTAAATGTAGACTCACCTTTACCTTAAGTGGACTTAAAATTTTACAGTAGGAGGGATGAGGCCAGGAGATCTTTGACGCTTAGCTTAGGCTTAGAAAGTCTTATATGGTTTGTTTACATTTAAAATATCGCCGTCGAGGTTGCATCGGAAAAGCTTTTCGGTTTCGATTTTTTTTCACTTCAATACAAAACTGACTGAAGCAGTCGCAAACGTCGCGCTCATCGATTTTGGGTTATTTGCAACAAAACAGCTGCTTTTTTTAAAAGTTAACTATTCCATGCAAATTCTCACCTAAAATTACATGGGAAATTTCAGAAATGTTTTGGGCCACAGTCTATTATAATATGATATTAAGACGTAATCATTTTATTATTTCGGCAACTTTTGTTTATATATAGTCAAAAAGGCTAATTATGTGACTTTGCCTTTTGTGTTCCTTATTTTCATCGAAATATATGTATAATTATGTAGTCAGGTACAACTTTTTTTTATAAAAAGTAAAGCCCCCTTTCTTGGTCTGAATTATGGTTCGAAGATATCATTAAAATTTTTTGTGATTCCAAACTGATTATGAATTCTATAGTGAAACGTACTTTCGCAAGACTTTTTAGCAACGAAATCTGCTTTAGGTAATTATTAAAAGGCATTGTTTAGAGAGTGTTGTAGTATGTAGTTTAAAAAATTTAAGCACGAAATCTGCTTTAGGTAATTATTAAAAGGCATTGTTTAGAGAGTGTTGGAGTATGTAGTTTAAAAAATTTAGACAGTATTAACAATGTGAATTTGCAAAAATCTAGAATTGATACGCACGTGCCCTCTAAATCTAAGATATATATTGTATTTTACGTCAGAATTAAGGACATAAACAGTTAACAATGCAGCATCGCGCATGAAAGATTTGGTGATTAATGAATAATTAATACACGGTCGTTCATGTCAATTTTAAAAGTCCTTTATCACATGGGCTTAGAGCTGATAGCTCACGAAAGGTTTATCTTGATAACAGTGCATAGTATTTTACTCACAACACCAACAATTGTTGGCTTAACTACGCAAAAAACAAAATTTTTTAAATCAAGATAATTAGGTTCTTATTTGATATTCAAGATTATTATTGTTTATTGGTACAGTATGTGTTTAAATATATTGCAAAAGTTTCTTTAAACTTTTGGTTTTTAATGTTTTCTTGCAACAATAGTGTGTCTGGTCTGCATAGAATCGTGTGTTTCTAAAATTAATATTAATTGTCTTTCAATAAAAACGAAACGAAGAGATTTATAATTTTATCTTCTTAAGTCTCCTATTGGTTCTACGAGATCTAATATGCGACGAGAGTAGAGCAGTCTATAACAACTAAGTTTTTAAAAATTCAATCAAAATTAAGATTTAACTCGATATGTTGAATATAATAATTGGTTTTAGCTTAAAACAGATAATTTCATTACGTCGATATGTTGATTAATATAGTTATTTAAAAGAGAAAAAAAGTAAGTACTGTATATTATATCGTTTTTATGTGTTTCGTCCATACGACCAGGTGTAGCTACAACAGCAGAACTCGCCCCAGCGACAAATGTTACCCTGATTCTCTCTGGTGCGTCATGCGATTCAAGTTACAGCATGGGTGGCACACGTTACCCTAACCAGTGAGAAGATAGATAGCTAAGTAGACTGATAGAAAGGTAGATAATATAGCATTACCTTCTTTCATAATCATTTGGTCATTATTCGTAACTCTGTAATGAATGGAATGTACCTTTATAAATGAATGTATTTGCGTCATGTTTAACTCTAATTGTATCGCCTTGGGCCTCAAATTGAGGGAGAGGGCGGGATATAAATAAACTACATTATTATTATTATTATTATTATTATTATTATTATTATTATTATTATTATTATTATTATTATTACCTGCACCTTTGGCCCTAAATCATGAGTCCCCACTGTAGAATGATCTTGATCTAAATCTAGATCTAGATTGAGACCTCGATCCATTGTACGATTTAACTTACATGTCGATTCATAATAACTGAGGCTAGTTCCACTGCAGGATTATCCATTGCAGGTAAAACCACACCGGCGCCAGGACCAACTAAACTGTTAAAATGTGACATCTACTCCTGGTGGGAGTTTTAACCTGCATGAATGCGGCCTAGGCCTAACTATGGATAAAGAGATAGGCGTTGAAGTAGCACAGGCCTAAACCTGGCCCGAAAAACTGTCGGACGCGACGCTGGTCTGGACCCTTAATCTTGTTTTGCCACCCTAGATCTGTCAGGGAAAGTGTAGAAATGTAGATCTAAAGCTTTATCTAGGTAATTTTTAATTGCAACACCAAATCGTTTATATCTATTTGTATCTCGACAAAGTTTGTAAAACATGGCATAATTAGAGCCTTCGAAACAGATTTCGCTATTTTTGACTGTCTAACTGCCCATTGGTGATTGAACTGTGTTCTGTAAATAATTGTTATCTTTGGACGTCCAGCTCATAACATTTGCCTTAATTACGTAAATGACCAAAATTGTCTTGCGTCCAAGGTGAATGGTTGCATGTCGCAATTTTGACATTATAAGGCGTTGCTGTTTTAAACAAGAAATTTAGTTTCTTGGCTTCAAAACGTCAAAGTTTTCATGACATTGTCAATATTGTGGGGAAAGTTTTTAATGCATTAACTTTGTTGATTAAAAAAATAGACAAAATGGCATTGGACCTTTAAATGCATTTCTCACACAACTTCGAACTCATTTGCCGTGGTCGTGACACAAATGTAAATGAATTTCAATTCAACACATCATGAACAAATCAAAAGTCAGAGGAACACACGTAATTAAATTTCAGGCCGCCCGCTTCCAAACTTCGCCTGTAAAAATTTGCATTACGTCGATCAGCCTATGCTCTGTGTGTCCAGCTTTCCTTCGTTTTTGAAGGTGAAGGCTACCCTTTTTCTAATAGAGGCGATCAGTGCATGACGTATTTCAACCGAAGATACTAACGAATGTAGAGGCTTGTTTTTTTTTTAAACCTTACTATTTTCTTTTTCCTTTGGCTACTGTTGAAATAAAAGATTAAGGCTACAACAAACGTTAACCTTTCAACACACACTTTATAATGTGTTAGTGCGTTGTTTCGGCAGTGGGTTATCTTATCTTTTTAGCGTTCATCAATTTCATTATGATAGCGCTTTTCAATAGAAGTATCTTCTTTCAATAATCATCCTATGAATTTTATTGACTTTTTTGTCGTTGTTTTAACATATGCGGTACAAAAAGATTTTTCCCTGTTTGGATCCTGTCTCAGTCCTTTAAGTTTTACAGTATTTTGTTTGTTTCTCCAATGTTTTGGTCTCTTTTGTTTTTCGTATCTCTGTTTATTTTATTTAAAAACACACCTGATTAATAATTACATACCTCTGGAGATATATAAAGTCAAGCAGTTTTAGGACGATGCTAAACTGGAGACTTGAGTCTTATCTTTTTGATTCATTTTTGTTTGTGATTTCCTTTAGCACCTCGGCCGTGGAAATTACTCCTAATTTAACTTCGACACTGAATAACTTCTGTGTGGATGAGGTCGTTGGCTTCGATAAGGCTCCTTTTGTCCATACAAGTCAACCGGTGGCCTTGTTAACAGTCGAGAAACAGGTAGATCTGTGGTCTTTGCTCTCTTCGCTCCTCGTCTTTCACATAAAACCTAATTGCCTCCTCTTTTCCTAATACCATTTATAATATGTTACGAAACCTTAACACTCAAATATAGCTGATATTTCAAGAGAGCGAGGATTTTATTTGTTGTTTTTTTTTGTTGTCATCAAAGTTGCTGTTGTTTTGCTACATTGATATTGAAGATGACAATACTTTGTTTTTGTTGTTTCTTCATTTGCTAGCTAATCCAAAACCAATTTTAAATTTAAATTCTGCAAATTCTCTTACAATAAAGCACCCGGAAATTGTCACTTGGATATGAGGTGAAAGTTGATTAAGAACATTGGAAAAAAAATATCCTCAAATATTCAACAGTTTTGATTCAAAAAGGATATTGCAGCTGAGACAGTTCAGCAATGTACATTTTGCATTGCATTGATGGGTTTTAAAGCATGCGATGAATAACGTTAAAAGGTAGATAAATTATATGTACAACCTGAAGAGCCCATTCTACAAACGGTTCAGTGGACCGTGCAATTAATAGTCGCAATAGTATCAAGCAGAAAAACTTTGTTATCCACAAAATTAAAACCAATCCGTATAAGTATTTTATAAATCGCATATGTATCACCTGAATAAATTAGTTATCGCTTTGCATCCATTAAAATATTTAACATGCAAGTTTATACCGCAATATATAGCTCACATAAAATAATTTAAACATAAGTAATTTAAAATGTGTATAATGTCGCTGTAAGTTTATGGTCAAATAGTTCACACGGCTCGTAGTTTTACCTGGAATTACTGTTGGAGGATCTCTTTGAAGACAACGTTGTTGGTTACTCCAGGGGCTGGGTATGTTGATGAAAAAATTTTGACAGATTGAGCAGGATTTTTAAGCACAAATTAACCTACTAATCCTAGACCTAGATCTAGATTTTACATAAAACCTAGGTCTAGATCTATATTTAAGTTTATCATTGTCAGCAAGCCTAGAGCCTTCATTCGAAATCTAGAACACGAACATTGGTGAACATTTTCATTAAATTAAAATGCCTGTTGTTTTCCCAACTGCCTAAGCTGAAAATTCTACATTAGCAATGACGCGCAAATCATGAAAAATCTACCACTGTTCGAATTTGCGTTTCGCATTGTAATCTTTCATCGTATATAAAAAATTTAACCAGCACCAGCGAACGTGCCATGTCATGAAAGCATTTCGACGTTCAAGTGAAACTGAAAATATATTTAAAATGGATTTAAAAACTTGGATAGGCACTACAATTTTCACATGAATTAAAAAAGCATAATTATTTGCAGAGACCAATCTAAATGCCGTCTCACATACATTTAATGTGATTTTAAATGGATAGGCTAATTTTCCCAATTTTAAGCCCCCCACTAAAAAGCCTTTTCTGTCTGAAAGTTCATCTCACCTTCCATTATAATAAGATTGCATCATACTTTTTATGTTCAGTTCAAATCCTATTTTAAAGAAATTAAAGATTTTCCTCCACATCGAAAGATTCTGAATCGCTGCACTGAAGGTATAAGAAAATCAGTATGGAGCAAAAGAAAAGTAACTCTTAAACGTATGGTTTGGTAATATCTTTATCTCTATTTATGTATAAAACCACAAACTGAAAGCAGGAAAATTCGTACAAGCCGAAAAACTAGCTCCCAATTCGATGCATTGAATAGTAGTCCCTTGGTTAAGAATCTCTTCGGTTATATAATCTAGATCTAGATTAGAGATTATTTGTTGGGTATCTGTTCCTTCTTCGCAAACAATATCTTCTATTTTGGTAGATGAGGTAAGATCTAATCTAGATCTAGACTTAAGGCTTGGTTTTGTTCTTGCTTGACATACCGCTGTTTTACTTCTTTCTATCTTTCTAATCTTAATCTACACTGAAAACGAAATAGTTATGTATAGTACGTTACTCAGTGAAATAATTCGTCAAAATTTGCTTCTATTTAAATTTCTTTTCTTTCTGAAAAGTAAAAAAAAAAATAAAGCTTCTCAGTTCTCAGTTTGAATTTGAGAAGAAGGTATGTCATGCCTCATGGAAAAGTAAAGTTGATCTAGGCCTAGACTCTCTTTTAAAAAAAAATTTTCCCATTTCTAGGCAGTTCTAGGTAGACAATAAAAAAAAAAACTCGAAATACGGCTTTACTGCATTATGTGAACATTGTGTCTGTATGTCATAATGTCTTGAAGAGACGAAATTCATGTGCAGCTAGACCATGAGCAAAAATCGTCGAATTAAAAATCAAATACAAACTGAGGAATTAATAGACGCAGCAGAGCAGCTACCAAAAGCATTCCTTTGCAATGTGAATTTGTCTAGATCTGAGTGCTACATTGAAGTTCTTAGCACACTGTGTGCTCACTGTCTTTACAAATGAGCCGAGCGGTTTTTGATGTGGCAATGGCAAAGTGGATCTGCAGTCCTTTCCAAAACCCCCGGCTGAATTAGAATCCCTTCTCTCCGGAGATTCTGCACTTTCCACCCATTTCCTGGACAATAGTTTACAACTGTTGTTTTTAGTTGACGTCAATGGGGTACAGAGATGCTAATCTAAATGGTATATCATCGAATTGGTTCTTTCCTTTTAGCTTCTCAAAATCAGCATTCGTTTCTACAAGTCTGCTTCATGGACAGTGGAAAAGCGGCGCAACGAAGAAAGAGCCTATTTCAAGGACTGGAGTATAGCATTCTCGCAGATGTGCAGGATATGCTACATCAACACAATCGAAACATCAGTGCGTTGAGGTGTGCCTATGAATTTGCCCGCAACTGTTATGATTCATATGTCATAGTAATCCGTGAGAATGCTAGGCCCTCTAGAGAACAATGAAGAAGATACAATGCACCTACCACAAATGGCATTGCCGTTATGATGCCAAATGACCCTGTAGGACATAGAGACATTGTTTTACACACAAGAAGCAATGAGTAAAGACGCATCAGTGAATGACTCTCTGCAGTATATCATACTATTTCCGTTTGGCACAGATGGCTGAGCCTTCAGTTAATATTTTCAAGCAGACATAAGATATCTGATCTTCAGTGCTTTGGCTTACATTTCTCGTTTTGGCGTGACAACAGGGGGCTTAGATAGCTCAGTTGGTAGTGGCTTTGCTCCGTGGCCAAGAGGTCGCGGGTTCGAAACACAGCCGAGCACAGTCCGGGCCCCTACTGGTTGGGTCGGTGTCAGTATAATGTGACCGGCTGAGGCTAAGTCATGGTATCCCCGCTAGTCTCTGGGTGGCAGCCCGTAAATTGTCATTCGGACCCAAGCCCTGAGAGCACCTTTGAAGTGAAATTGTGCTTGTAAAAATACCCTTCAATTGGCGTGACAACTACATATTGTTGACCAGAACATTATTTCAACAGGTCGTTGTGCACGTGTACGCTAGAATTGAATGTGGTCGTCTTCAGCACTTACGATACCAGCAGGGTAAGCTGAGGTTAGGTTGTTTGAGTTTCAACGTCTCCTTTCAACTACAGGGTTATATCAGAGACGGCGCTTGGGACAATTGAAAGCGTGCTGCCACACTGTGATGTAAGGAGCGCTTGTATACATCACACCCAGACACATTATTATGACACCGGGCCGACCAGACTTAGCACCAAATCCATAATTCCAGGCACTAAGCGGATCAGCTGCTAATACCAATTTTAAAGTCATTATTTGGCTCGGCGGGGATCGAACCACGCACCTCCCGATCTCTGAGCGAATGTATTACCGCTAGGCCACAGAGCCGGTGGTAAGCTGAGGGCAGACTCTTATGGTGAATTGCTATATGCCATATCACACCAGGGCAATGCAGACCCCCGAAATGTCGGTCAGAAAACCATTTTGCCTTCATAATACACTGGAGATCTCCGCTATATGTTTGAAAAGGTAATTATACCCTGTCTCTCTCTTCTCATTTTCATCATACATCATATTCTCCAACATCCTTTGCATAAATTTCCCTGTTCAAAGAACGGGTACTCAGCTTGAAAAATCTATAGGGGAAACCGGGGCACAGTGGATCACGGGGCGCAGTGGATCGTAATTCTTTACTATAAATGCGAATGCTTTACAGAGAGAGCAGTACTTCCTATGAACTTTTTTACTAGTCGCCCATCTTTGCAAAAAAGGAAAGCTGCACAGGAGCTCTATTAATCACCAAAACTTGCTAAGGTATCTGTTCCTTCTTCGCCAACAATATAAAATCTAGAGGCCCTATTTACCGATTTAAAAAAAAATGTTCGCTGCGATAGCCATGTAGGCCTAATATTTAGAGCTAGATCATACCTTAATTTTCTTTAGTGCTCTACTAAAATTGATGTAAACTAATACAAAACTGTTGATTGTGGATTTTAATTGCCGCATCTCTTCGTATTCAGCTTAAAGAAGATCTTAAAACTAATTTTCCTCTAGATTTAATCAGCTTAAGCTAAAAAGCGTAAAAGTAGCAAATGAAGCTTGAAAAACAATCGAGTTTTTAGCTGCACTGTTCTTGTTCTAAAACGATCTGAAGTCTTTGGAATAATGGTAAAAAACATGGCCATTACGCTTTGGTGCAACCAAATGCTAAGTTTTAAATTGTGGCAAAACTAATTACCGGTATATTTCTACAACGAAATACAAAAACAGTGAGGTGGAGCTAGAAAAGACCCCTGGCGAAAAAAATGTAGGTGTGTGCGTGGACCCTAGTCCAAAATGTAGCAATCACTGCGAAAAACAGTAAATAAAAGCCAATAGAATTGTGGGACTGATCAGAAGGTCTTTTGACTTTTTGACAAAATTATGCTAATTACTCATTTCAAAAGCCTAGTGCGCTCACATTTGGAGTTCGGGAACTGTGTATGGTGCCCAATAAAAAAAACTGACGCAATATTATTAGAAAACATTGACCGTCGGCCAACAAAACTAATACCGGTACCAGGTTCATCGAATCTGAGCTACGAGTAAAGACTACATGCTTTAAAACTCCCAAGCTTAATGTAACGAAGACTTCGTGGAGATTTGATAGAAGCATACAAACTAACAAAAGATTTATATAACGCTAATGTTGAAGACTAATATACATTTAACAAAGACACTAGATCAAGAGACCATGGCTACAGTTCGTAAAACAACACTGCCACCTGGATATATAAGAAAAAAAACTACTTTAGTCTTAGGATAGTTGAGACATGGAAAAACCTTCCCAAAATCACTGTCACTACACCAATGATTAACTCATTCAAAAAAACCAAATCGACAAGCCACTGCACAGATACAAATTCTGCATGGATTTCCCTCTCAAGCAAGCTCTTTGATTTCCATAAGTAGGTGCGGATCGGGATCAAGACCATCGTCAGGCCTCTGGCTCATCAAAAGGATTTTTTTCTGTGTTCCTGTATTCCTGTATGTCGTATGTGAAAAAAAAATAATGAAATAAACGCCTCTATTACTATTAGACAGTACTGCTCATCGTTGCTAAATTGGCAACTGTTGGTCGAAATCATCACATCTCTACACAAAATACAAGTTATTATAATTCTGCGGTGCATTATCACCAACAATGAACACAGTTTTCTGACGAAAGTAAACACTCAAAAACATCTCTAGTCGTTGATAAGTCCATACTCCATCAAAAGTTTACCGAATAAATATCCTTTCACAACCTTGAAATTTCGCTATAATAATATTTATTGCTATATGACTTAGGTGACAAAGCGATGGGTGCCGAAACTAAGAGTCGAGGGTTCTAGTCCAGCATTATTACACTTCACCTGAAGCTTTCTTCAAGCCATGGCTAATTACATACCTGATTTTTCGTCTTAATTGATTGCGCAGTGACTGTCTCCTGCATTTTTTTTCACTTTCCTCTAGGCTGCCCCAACATCCCAAGACGAGACGTTTGAAGAAATTCTGTCCACATCTCAAATCGGACTGGACTATGTGACAATTCCATCACTGCCTTTCACCGGGACCGGTCAAGATACGTTCATTTTAGTAGCAGCTTTTGACAAGACAGCTGTGGAGGTATTCCTCACTGATGTAATAGTTGTGGAATAAAACACTCTCTCAACTGATGTTGTCATCTTGATTACCACAGTTCATCTTGGTCTTTAAATGATTAATTTAATGATTCCGAGTGTCTCAAATAAAGCTTTTAAAGTTGTTTTGGGCGGATATTCGATGGTATGTCCTCCGGCATCAGTAGGCCCTACTTAAAGTGTATCAGCGTCTCAGACTCCTTATTCCAAGTAAAGATAAATATTTTATTTACAAATTGTGGATGTATGATAATCGTAATCAATACAAATCTAATCGGCAACGTAAAGGGAAACATTTTTTTGTTCTTCTCATTTTTTGAAGGGGTAACATGATTTGAGTCTGAGTTGAAGTTGGCCCTTAAGCTTGGAAGACCTGCACAGCCAAGGCAGAAAGCGAAAACAACTAATTCTTTTTGTTCCTTTAGTTTTGTTTATATTTGTGTTGGTACTTTAATTCGTATTTACATAAAAGATCGTATTAGGTTTCTTTTGAGGTTAGTATTAATTTTTATATACAGCAGTAGCTGACGTACAATAGCATTGGACAATTCATGGACGTCTATTTGGTATAAAAGTGCTTGACAAAAATACGAAAATCAATTTATTTGTATTTCAGTTTGTATAATTTTTTGTTGTTGTCTAGTTTCTAACACTGCCTAGATCTACTTATATATGAAAAACAAAACTACTTAACACGGCTTGCTATAAAGTACCATTTAAATATGATTACAGTAGCAATTGGGCAGTGGTGCAAAGAAGCAGTTACTGACAGTTCTTTTAAACTTTTCGAACGTATCGCAGGCAAGCCTCCTATGCACAACTACATGTTACGGCTTTGAAGTTAACCTAGACGAAGCTGGAGACGCAAAGAAGATTTTCGCTCGGGGTTTTGTCCACCTGACCGGCTCCAAACTTTTCTATGTGTATGCTAAGCTGGGTGGGACAAGTGAGTATGAAGGAATGGGATGAATACTTCTTTAGTTTTATGTTGTGCCTAAAACAATGTAATCATGTTTAAAGAAATTACAAGAAAACTACAAGAAAACAGTCACATTTATAGGGATAATGGAGAGAGATATCAAAACTAGGTATGGCCAGCACAATTCCAGCTTCCTAATAGAACATAAACAATCCTTTACAACTATAAGTGAGCACGCTTGGAATTTAAATAATGCAGACATAAAATACACTATATATCATGAAACATACTGGAAAAAGCACTACCATACTCTAACTGAACGAAACGGTGCAACCTTTGCCTCGCAAAAAAGTATGCAACACTTTAAAAAAAAAACAGCCTCAACAAAAGAAAAGAAATTGTTTCCTCACATTGTCCTCACAGGAAAAAAACATCTCCGACAACAATACAACCATAGCAATACTGAAACAAAACGAAACTACTTACATACCAGCTTGCCTGAATAGTGCGCTCCGGCAGGAGGCGTACGAAACGTAGTGTAGCAGGCCAAAAATGTAAGTAAATTTTAAATACTAGATAGACAGATACATGGGTAGATCTAGATAGATACTCATTGTAGCCTTGTCCTACCTTTGTTTTATGCGATATAGTGTTTCTCGCCGTACGTTAGGTAAGCGCGTCATTAGTGCCAGAAAATAGATAGATAGAAAGATAGATAGATAGATAGATAGATAGATAGATAGATAGATAGATAGATAGATAGATAGATAGATAGATAGATAGAAAGACAGAGAAAGAGACAGATAGATACAGAGAGAGATAGTCAGATAAACAGAGAAAGAGCAAACAAGTTTGGAAAACAAGTCTGGACAAACAAAAAGAACGACATTATTTACGAAGAGAAAAGAGCCAGGAAGCCAGGCCAACAGCTAGATAGCTTTCTTTGGTGTCAGAGTCTGTTGCCTTAATACTGTTACATTTCCGTATTCAAACGCGAAACTTTTATTTCTTTTTGGTTCAATCTTAGGTGATTTGACCTATGAAGCACCAATTATTATCTCTTTCTCTGTATAATCTGAAACCAGATAGCCCAGCAAACAACTCTGGTCAGTGCATGGTGACATTGTTGGCTCGTCATCTGTGGGTTGCCCAGTACTCTGTCCACATGGTAGATCCCTGGACCAAGCTTCAGCACGTCTATATTATAGTTGTTGCGGAGAAAGGTGATGCGCGATCAGTTCGTTTGCAATCGCTTGATAAATCTCTCAACGTAGGTCCCACTGTTTGCCATGACGCAGGTAGGTAGACTAATTGTTGGGCTTGTTAAAGGCGAAATTTTAAAGAAAAAAATATGAAAACATGGAAAAACTTGAAGAGAGCAACAAGCTCGAAACAAATATAATTTTTTGCAAGATTCATCCTTTCCTTAAGTCGTTTTCAATATCTATAAAGTCCTTAATTAAGTTGAGCACTTTTAAAACTGTTGTGCTCTACCAGAAATAAAGATAGATAGATAGACAGATAGATAGATAGATAGATAGATAGATAGATAGATAGATAGATAGATAACAAGATAGATAGAAATATAGATAGATATATAGATAGGTAGGTAGGCTGGCAGGCAGGCAGGTAGGCAGGTAGGTAGGTAGGCAGGTAGGTAGGTAGGTATGTATGTAGGTAGGTAGGTAGGTAGGTAGGTAGGTAGGTAGAGACTTGTCACATTTACCTAAATGTTATGCCTTGCCATGACTTATAAAATTTCGGGTAGCTCTCTCCTCAGATAGATTGATAGATATATGGGTACATAGATAGATATAGATAAGTAGATAGATAGATAGATAGATGGATAGGTAGGTAGGTAGGTAGGTAGGCTGGCAGGCAGGTAGGTAAGTAGGTAGGTAGAGACTTGTCACATTTACCTAAATGTTGTGCCTTGCCATGACTTATAATTTTCGGGTAGCTCTCTCCCCAGATAGATAGATAGATGGATAGATAGATATAATAGATAAATAGATAGATAGATAGATAGATAGGTAGATAGGTAGATAGGTAGGTAGGTAGGCTGGCAGGCAGGTAGGCAGGTAGGTAGGTAGGTAGAGACTTGTCACATTTACCTAAATGTTGTGCCTTGCCATGACTTATAAGTTTCGGGTAGCTCTGTCCTCAGATAGATAGATAGATCAGATTGATATATCGATATATACGAGGATGGATCAATATGTTTTGAGAGTTGTTCTGTATTTTCTTAACTGTTAATGACACGAAGATGAAACTTTTACACTCCTTCAAAATACTCTCAATGGCTCTCTATGCAACGTTTCAGCTTGATTTGCCACTTCCGGAATACGCCTTGGTAGTCTTTTTCCGGTATGGTCCGAAACTCTGAATTCACTGCTTTTGTGAGGTCTTGAATGCGATCAAACTTCCGTCCAGCTAGCCTGTCCTTCAGAATCGGAAACAACCAGAAGTTTCATGGTGCCAAGTCGGGACTGTAGGCGGGTTGGGGCAAGACTTTAACTCCTGGGTCCCACAGTGACTGAGTTGTGGCCCTTGCTTTATGGAGACCTGCATTGTCATGGAGAAGCAAGGTCCTGGTAGTGCTAACCGTTGGTCGCTGTTCATTGATTACTGATTTCACCTGGGAAAGCACATTCTGGACATAATAATGTGGCAGTCATTGTAGTGTATTGAAGCAAAATGTCAACTACAAGTGGGCCACTGTAATTGAAGAATACCGTAAACATTCTCTTTCGGCTTTGAAATCCTGGACCTAACATGACGGGTCTGTCTCCTTGCTAATCTACCCACATGCGAATGAGGCGTTTCAGTGGGATGATAAAGAAGGGGAACCAAGTTTCATCACCTGTGACGATGTCAGAAAGCCTTTTAGGGCAATGCGGTTCAAACATATTCGGCAATTTCGTTGCACAACGAACCCTCTCTCTCTTTTGATCAACCGTTAACAAATGGGGTATCATATGAATCGCACCATACGAAAGGCCATTGGTGTTGCATAATTCTCGCACAGAGATATGGGGATCTTCATCAATGTCCTTCTTGATAGAAGCAATAGTCTGCTCGTTCACACATGATTTTGGTCGCCCGGGTTGAGAGCGAATCGGAAAGTGATTCTTTACCTTCATTGAATTCCTTTATCCAACGGCAAACAGTTTGATAAGAACAGGCACAGTCCCCACCTACAGTCTGCAAAGTTTCATCGATCAGCTTTGCGATTCACCAAGTTTACAGGGCATGAAAATATAAAATCGCATGTTTTCCTTAGTGAACTCCATCTTGATTGCTGCAGAGCTATTCACCACATGTTTTCATGACGTCATAAAATGGATAGTGACAACGTCACATGGAATATTTTCATTTGGTTCGATCGTACACAAGCTAATGATCATTTTCATATATGACATGACTACCAAAGGTCGCGCATTAAACAGGAAGGTCACGCTCATCACTTAATGATCCACCCTCGTAGATAAGTAGATAGATCTCGTAAATAGATAGATATATAGATTGACAGACAGACAGATAGATAGATAGATAGATAGATAGATAGATATTTCTTCGCCGCACTCATGCATAAAAAGAGTACTCGGCTATAGGCAGTGAAAGATCTTGTCAGTGTGCGAGAATGATGCGCTTCATTAGCTGCTCATCTGTGAGTTCAGAAGGTGATTTGGTTGATATTGGCCTGTCGGGAAACGCATGTAAAATGCTTGGAGCACATTAGTGGATTAGGTGCTATATAAGAGTAAAACGCCCTTTACTTTTTTTAAATTTAGAAAGATAGATAGACAGACAGACAGACAAACAGACAGACAGACAAACAGACA
>BMAT01005040.1:117033-147406 GCA_019649035.1 Elysia marginata
AGGTAGGTAGATAGAGTACATGGTGTAAAAGTGCTTAACTTGTAACACAGGCGAATGTAACACAGGAAGACACAAAGGAAATAAATAAATACATCGAATTTACTGAAAGTGAAAATAATTTCAAAACAAAGTGCAACCAAAACAATTCAAGTTCTTTTTGACTCCACCACAAAAGATTCTCAACAGCGCTAAGCGAACATATTTGGATACTGAAAGAAGAAAATGAAATGTACAAAATGACCTAGGAGTTTACTGGAACAGGCCCAATCGCACTCTACAAAAAGTAAAGAATACAACCATTTCTATTCATAAAATGTTCTCATACTGATACAAAAAAACAGTCTAAAAAAAGAAAGGAAATTTTGAGCTGGTGCACACGAAAGAAGCAGAAAACAACAGTAACAAACCTTACATGAAGAGAGCACTTAGCTCAAAACAGAGCTGTCGTAAGGGAGGTCTTCCTAATTATCGTTATTATTTTTAGAAAGACAGATACATACATACATACATACATACATACACATATAAATACAGATATGTGCTCACACAAACACACCTACATATACCCACACGCACATACATGATTTGAAATATGCACAGATTAGATACAATAGATAGATTAAGAATATTATTTAGTGACGAATAAGAAAGCATGCCTTACGACAGGTCTGTTTTGAGCTTGTTGCCCAAGGAATGCTTATGATAGGTGGATGAAAAGAAGAAAAGCGAGAAGGAATTAGAATAGAATCACTCGTTTTGTTCTTTTTTTTTCCACAATTAGCTTTTAAAGTTACCGTAAACAAATCTGTATTGGTTTTACACATATCAAGGTACTGAACATTTTTAGGTTGATAGCAACATAGTTTTGATAAAATACAGAATGTTTTAATTTCCATCTGCTTGGCAACACAAGAGCGTACTTTATTGTATTCTCATGGCTCCTGAAACGTACCTTAAAAATTTTTGTGGATAAAAAAAGTTTCTAGAAATCATGGTGCATTACAATAACATATTGTTGCAGAGTCATTCTTCATGTAAAACTTTTCGACTCAGACACATTTCTATGCACACAACACCGCATTAGTTTCTTGTCGTTTTAATATTAATTACAGTAATGCACAATTATTATAATCAAACACACGAACACCAAGTTTCCCTATATTGACAGACACCAATAATTTATTGTGCTTAGCCTATATCCCTATTCGACGTGACCTAAAGCATCTATACCTTCAAAAAAATAGACACATTTGCTGTTTTACAGCAGCAGAAATAATGCAGATTCCTGTAACAGTAGGAAAAACCAAACAACTTCACCCTCAAGGCTACCCTGAACCTTCACCCCTCCTCTCCCTCTCTCCATCTCTTCCTCCTTATCTCACTCTGGCCGTCTCCTCTCGTTAGCTCTCTTCTCTTTGTATCTTATTGAACTCCAGAATAGAATAGCGATTTAACATTTAACAATGTCACCATAGCACGAGACTGAGCTTCCAATTTTTCGGCCCCGTTGTGACACTGGACAGTCCCATATGGACTGGGAATGGGGAAGTGCTGCCTCGCGACTCGCTGGAGCGGAGGATTTAGTAATGTTGTATTAACTTTACTTACACTGTTACAGCATGCCTAGCTATTGAAACATATAATATTAGTCTAAGAGATCTAACTACACGCTTGTTACAAGTCGTAGACATAAGTTATTTGTCTATGTATCGTATCGTACAGCATAAACTAACAAATTGAGTATCTAATCACAAAAAGAATAGAAAGCACAGGGAAAAAAATTTATTGTGCTTAGCATGCAATTTTATAATATTATTCCTTTGAAATAGAATGGACATACAAATACAAGTTACCACTTTCAGTTAATGCTTTTCTAAATAGCAATAGAATGATTGATTAAAACCACTTTTGCTCTTGTCAAACCTGTTATTTGAGTGTGTCTCGACGCATCTTTCCTCGATCCCCACTGCCATAAGATTCTGTATACACTGGCTGCTATTTTGAACTGTCCCTGAAATTGGAAGTTTACACTCTGAAAACCAACACTGGCGCCACCTTTGCTGCTTACATGTATGGGACAAATGGTCAGGCTGCGGCCTGTCATCAACTTGGGTTGGATATGACAACTTCTGCCGGAAACGATGTAAGTTTTCTTTTGTTTTAGACCTTTAAAATTAGCAATCAGCCCTTACTAGTCGGGTGTTAAAAATAACGACTGGAAAAGAAAAAAAAAGTTTTTTGACAATTTTATCCTTTTTGTATTTCTTAACATTTTCAGTTATCCAAAAGCTTATGTAAAAGAGTGTATTAGAAGAAAAAAAAAGAAAACATGTGAAAATCAGCTATATCGACTTTACGCATTGGCCAGACACATCTTACTATAATCATGCAACTAAGGTCCAAATTGTCAACATATTCTGATTGCCCCGGAGACAATCCGATTGTCTGACACAATACATCGGTTATATATCGTAGATGAAGATAATTTAGTTTGCATTCGCAGTGGAAATGATTGTTGTTAATATCGGCCTAGGTACGATATTTTGATTACAAGTTTTAAAAATCATGGCGGTTTAGTTAGAAATTGTGTGTGCAGTTTTTCTTTATGTTTTTCCGATGGTACTCGAACGCATAGTCTTAAATAACTGCGTTAAATTTTGTTAAAACACAAAAAGTGTTTGACCAAAACTTTATAGAAAAGCATCTGAAAAAAGGGGAAATAAGAAAATTAGGCCGTTTTTATTGCTTATAGGTGCTGTCGTTAATTGTTGTTGCTGTTATTGTTTTATATTGTAGGTGCTGTTGATTTTTACTTGTATTGAGTCCCTGGGAACTTTATTTTATACGAACTCAATCTAATTAAATACCCATATGTATTGCTGGAAGAACCGGAAATGCTTCTTAAAGACACATTCCAATTGACACGACAGCTCTTTCATCAAGCTCAAGTCCAGCTCTATAGCAATAAAAAGAAAACCTTAAAATCATCTTTAGAAGACAAATTCAGATCCTAACCAAGAGAATCGTCTAAAAACTGCAGGTTTCGTATGGCCAGCTGCCCCGGGAAGAGATGTCTATAAGTAATCTCTGAACTGGAAAGAAATAGTAACAGTAGTAAAAAAAAGTGAAAGTCAAGTCCGCTCTAGGGTTGAAAGATGTAAAGGCTTAGCTAGTGTACAAAAGAGTCCCAACATTCTGAGAATGGCTATCAAATCCTACAAAGCGCTTAGAACAATATTATGATCACCAAATAAAGGATGGCTGTAGAAAGAATATAGGCCGCTACCTGCAAAGAGCAGAATTCGAACAGAACAAAACAGTTTCTCCGAATATAGATGCTAAACTTGAAAACGACATCTGCTTTACAGATCTGGTAAAACATCCAACAAAATACTCGCGTGAAAAATAATTATAAAAAATATACTTCTGTTCAAAAAGGTAGCATCCCTGAAGTTCTTAAATGCTTGTAGCACTAATAAATTATCTGCGAAGCAATTCAAATGAGCCAGGTCAGAAAATTTGAACCGTTAGATTTGGCAGAGACTTACGGATCAGTATCATTTAATGTTTTAACTAGTTATAAAATTTGCCATGCTGTAAGAGGACATACACATGATGCTAGATAACTAATTCCGTGCATCACGCATGAGGTTTGTAACTATTTATTTCACAACAAACTGGATCAATCTAGAAGTTGAAATTTCAATAAAAGGTAAAGTAAATGAGTGCTATAGCCGAAGTGGTCGTAGAAACAGTGCATTATACGGGGATTCCCTGTCTCGGGCAGAGCAGGGCGAATCTTAACCCTCTCCATTCCATGCTTTCACATTAGCCAGTTGACAACAACCTTGGCCATGTTATTCTGCTAAGCAAGTGATAGATTCGATGTTTCAGCCGCTGAGTCCTTGGTTCGAACACGGCACCGTTAGATCCTCACTACTGTTTGTAATGATTAGGGAAGCACCGGTTCTGTGGCCTAACGGTAAGACACTCGCTCGGGAGATGCGTGGTTCGATCCCCGGCCGAGTCAAACCAAGGACTTTAAAGATGGTATTAGCAGCTGATCCGCCTAGTCTCTGGCATTATGGATTTAGTGCTAAGTCTCGTCGGCCCGGTGCCAGGATAATGTGACTGGGTGTGGTGTATGCAAGCGCTCCTTACACCGCAGTGTGGCAGCACGCTTTAATTGTCCCAAGCGCCGTCTCTGACATAACTTTGCAGTTGAAAAGAGACGTTAAAATTCAAACAAGCAACCAATCGACTATGTAAGTCACATTGGAAGCAGCAGGAGACATTGCAGGTTCTTTCGATCTAAGCGATGTATATTACAAAAGCATTCATCACATTGTCCATACTGCTTAAGAGAAAAAGAGAGCAAGCGAATGTTATCGCACCTTGGCATCTTGATGGTGTGTATTGGTAGAATGAGGTAAAAGTCAAAGAAAGCTTACACTGTCAACGAGGAAAGCTAAGATAGAAGCAGCTACCTTCACTGTAGCCTAGCAGCAAATACCAACAGTCAGCCAAGAAACAGGAGCATTGGAATCCTCCAGAAAAGATACCAGCGTAGTAGCTATAACAGTAGAGCTCACCTTCACAGGCCTAAGGCAAATAATAATGCACAGAGCAAGGTATGATGCCTTCACTCACCCAATTTCCTGAGTCTGGGTAGGCGTAGCGGACGTATGGTCGATACATTGTAAGACTGCGAACAACAAGCAAGTCTATTCTCAGACAATCAATGTCGTCAGGGTTGAGTTGACCAGTTACGATCATTTTTTCAGGTCGTCTTCTCAGCCCTTTCTTGGGTTTTCTGCCGCCTTTTAGCGTTCCCTGCATCACCGTTTTGGCCAAGATGCTGTGGCGAGTGATGGGGCCGAACCACGCAAGCTACTAGTTTTTCTGTAGACCTACGCGTTTTGTTAATACTGATAATACTGAAAAGTTCCTTAGTTGTATGGTCCATTCATGAAATCTCTAAAATGCGACTGTAGCACTTGTTCTCAAGATCAAATGCTTGTATTTTTCTTACTGTGCAATCTGTTACGGCTCTCACATCCGTGTAGGAGGATGAACAAGACCAGAGCTCTGTTCTTGAGAAACTGTTTTTGTTGCCTTAAATATTATTTTGGTCGCCCATGCTAGCTGCTGGGACAGCGAGCCTAGACTTGATTTCTGTGGTGAGGCGTTCATCCTTTGTGAGAGTTGCTCCAAAGTATTTGAAAGTCGTTACTCCTCTATGTGTTGTCCATCTTATGCTAACCTGTACTGCAAGGTTCTCACCACAGGGGAAAATGACTTCGCACGTACGCTGCTGACCTTTATGCCATATGCCCTTGCAAGGTGCCCTCAGTTCGTGTTAATACTTAAATCTTCCGTGCGCACTCTTCGTCAATGGCATCTGCTCCACTACAAAACAATAAATAGAATCTAAAATCAACAAAACACGGAAATGAATGGTTCCGCCCAGATCTTTGAGACATGGCAATATATTTTCGCAAGGCAAAGCTAAAACTTCCAAAAACCTGTCTGTCTAGCTCTAGAATGGTAAGTGAAAAATTCTAGAAGCCACGGAAGAAGCAAAAGAATACGCCCAGTAAAAACTTTGATTCGGAGACCGAGAATATTGGCCTGTAAGACGATATTCTTGAAACCTATGACCCAAACCCGTGGCCTCTCTTATCTTCTGTGGCTAGCTAGAACATGGTACATTATAAGGTTCTACGTAGCTTATAACTTATTAAAGCCTGTTTCAAAACAAAATGTGTCACGATTGTATCTTTATATTTCCCATAGATTAAATAATCCTAAACTTCTTGGAGACGGCAGTCAACCTAATGTACCTCAAGGTTACCTTACATTAGTTTAATCCATACAAATGGCATTCAAGCTATCATAATTATGTCAAGATACAATAATATGATTTCCAAAAATGTGTTGCTTGTGAGGTACAATATTTTTTAAACTCTCGCTATTTTCTTGTTTTTAATCGGATTGCAGCGCCGTTTGGACGTTGTGTGCAGCTCAGACTAGAAAAGCAAATATGTAAAAATTATCTGAAGTTACGCTAGTTTGCTTCCCTGCCCTCGATGTAGAATTCGAAAACATAACCACAAAACAGAGAAAGGAAACTAGGTCAACTTATACACATAAATGAAAAAGAAGCTACATCCAGATCTAGATATTATTTACATTTGATCTACACAGATATTTAAAACTATACGAAGATCTAGACCTGGTCTAGGCAGTTTAAAGTTATCAGCATTTTGACAACGTTTTTAACACAACCTCATAAAGCTTGTTTTTTTTTCATTTTTGGCTTCGGAGCGCGAGGTTTGACTAAAGCCAAAGCTATTTGTCGGTTTCACCATATTTCATTTTTACCGTTTGTAGGAGGGCAAGTTGTACAGTCCATAAATACAATATTATAAAACTATTATCTTAAGCAGAATGATTCAATGACCTGCAACAGAAAGTGTGTTGCAATCAGACAAAGAACATGCAAGCGTTTCAACCCCGTAAAGGGTAAAAAATACTCTATAAAAATGTTGTTTTTTTTACTTCAAGCCTCAAAATGTTTGTTTTGTTCCTCTTTTACCCTGGCTGCCTAAAAGAGTAAGTTTTAAAATGATGAAACCAATGGTGAAAATCTAAAAAGGAAAAAACGGAACATGGAAGGAAAATGAACCAGGAAAGACAAGGTTTATTCCATCATAAGTTGTGTTTCTAGCTCGGAGCGTCAGATGAATGAGAATACCACCGAAAAAGAAGGGGAAAATATTTATTTTTAAACTTTAGCTTTCACAAGTTATACATGAAGTTGCGTTTCTAAAAACCAACAATTTTTAAGCTTTATATCTCAAAGCACTCTCGTGCGACATCAGAATGGCAACCCTTTGCCATTTCAAAACTTACTATTTACGCAAAGTTTTGTGAGTATATCTGTTCTTAGCAAGAAAAAAAAAAGAAATATAAGTAGAGCTATGGGGAATGGGGCAAGTAAACAAGTAAATGTGAGGCGACCAGGATTACTAAGACAAAAGTCAGATTTAAAAACAAAGTACTGAGTTATTAACATTCTCTAAGAGTCTATTTCATTGAAACTCATAACTGCAGCTTTTCTTATCCTGAGAAATGTCATTTCGATACAAATATAAATGGCTTGCTAGACTGCAAACTTTTGCATTCAAAGGGCTCTAAACTTGCCTAAGATATTTGTGCCTGAATTACCCTGGTTGCCTCTAAAATCACTAAGATTAGTCCACGTAGGGAAAAAAAAGATTAAGCTAAGAAAGAGAAATTCATTTTTTTGCTGTTGTGGGGATTTTTGCTGAGCGCTTATAATTTCTGATTTAAATCATATCTTTTTGCAGCTTAAAATGATGTGCTCATTATGTTTTATCTTTTCTATAGGATTTGGTTGGCGTTGGCTTTTGCAGATACGTAAGAAACCAACAGTACTGTTGAACCTTCTTATATAAATTTCGGCCGAAGCCTTATATTTAGGTAACTTTTATTGTAAAAAAAGTTATTTATGGTGAGGAAAGTAAAATGCAGACTTTTATCACCCATTACAGTTCTTTGACGAACAGACTTTCATGAAGGTGGTGAGGGCAAAGGTACCAAATTCTTGTCATGCACCAATATCATATGAGCCCAAGCAATATGCACCATCCAATGTTAAAGGTAGGTCTACACCCGATATTATTGAGTGTTTCAGCTAAAGCGGTGAAATTTTTGCTTATAGCTCTTAAGTTACATTAATACTAAACGTATACATTTTTTAAGCTTCAAGATATTCAAGGTTATTCAAGGTCTGTTCGCATATTCCCAGACTTACTCATTATAATATAGTTTGGTTGTCCATTGTTCTAGGACTTGCAATGAAGTATTGTGTTTTCTTTCATTCCTCAGACGGCCCTGACACCAGCAGAACCAAGAAAACAACTTCTGCAGTTAGCTGGTCAACTTTTGCTGATAATTCAACACATCTACTGAACGCGAATTTGAATATTACTAATGAGACTGTTAGCCTGGCCACTAAAGTAAAGCCATCGCCTAAGATGAACCCAGCAAATGCCACAAAACGACCCGTTGACATAAAATCACCCACGGATACAAAATCAACAGCGGACATTAATCCATCTGCTGTTGTAATGCCATTAATAGATTTAGGGCCAAATTCTGTGCATAGCCCTATTACCGACGCAAACTTTACTGACGCAAACACAACTGACGCCCTAGGTACTGTTAGCCTATGTGTTGTAAGATGGCGAAACAAAACTCCCTCTCCACAAGAGGTAGAGGCTGTGCTGAGGAACATCTCTGCATATCTGAGGGTTGACAGGAGAAACACATCACTGTCCAGACGGAAGAGGGAATCTATTCCAGATGACCGCGTTTCCTCCGTGTGTCTGGCGGTCTCCAGCTGTTCCTTTCTTGTGATGGTGTTAGGCATGGTGATCCTTAATGACGCTATCAGTTTCTTTGCCTTTTTAAATCTAAAGTTTGAAGGGGCGAAATTGGAAAGGCAATATAATTGTAGAGGGTACACAAGTAAAGCAAAGGAAAGCCGCGTAGCAACTATGCAATACGAGTAGGGACGGTGCGTTTGGTTCGCAACAGACAAAAAGCTATTCCTTCTTCATCTCGCACCAGGGTTAGATACATTTTACTAAAGCCTTTTTTATCTCTTAAATTGCACTGTCTTTTTCATATATGCCTGTTTATCTCAATGTATTCAATTTTAGTTCTTTTTCTCCATTTCTTACTCTCCCTCTTTTTCTTGTCTATAGTATCTCATCTATCTCTATCTTTCTGTCCCTTTCAGCTCAACATTTCAATTCGGCGGCATTCATATAATTGACATTTATGTAATCTTGTGGTAAACGGAATGTCTTTAACATAACAAAAGCTTACTGCAGAAAAAAATCTAGATCATTTGAGTGTATCATTGCCGTTAAACAGTTTTTTGCTACAATATTGTGTGATAGAGTTAGAAAGACAGAGAGAAAAAGACGGACATTTATGCGTGTACTAGTTATGGCGGCGCGTGCTTCGCTTCGGTAATTGATGAGGTACATGTACATGTAGCCTACCACCGACTTTATCAAACTTAATACCCCAAACTTTCTACCTTCTTCTGCCACCCCATCAAAATCTCTGTCTATCTCTCTTTCTTACCCCCACTACATTTTTTTTTACATTTTAGTGACTGCCCCACCCCCTCCCCCTCGAAATCTCTGTTTCCCACCTTAGCCCTCCTATTCTACTCTGGAAAGTATCAGCAGAGATAGTATAAGTAAATTATCTCTGGTATTAGTAATTCATAAAAATGTGCACATTGCTTTCTCTTTCTTGCGCTTTTCATTATAGTTCCCCCTTGCAAGAATCACCCGTTTTAATCAGTATTTCTCTGTTTTACTGCGAACTTAAGGGTCTCTCTTTCTCTCTCTCTGTCTCTCTCTCTGTTCTCTCTCTCTTGTCTCTCAATCCCTCGGTAGATTTCTTCCTCTTCTTTGCCTAGATCTAGCTAGGTGCTGTCCTTTAAAAAAAGCTTTTAAATGCCATTACATGAATGATATAAGCCAAAAGGCAAGCAAACAAAACAATGTATTTGCTAAAAAAAATTCTAGATTTTATTCATTTTGTTCATTAAGCTTTTGGACTTATTTGCCTTACGAATACAAAAGAACAATCACGGCTGGAAGCTTAACACTTCATGCACACCCGTTTCAAAGAAAAGAAACTTAATCTAGGTCTAGATCTAGATTTCCGTTTATCATTGACAGCATGCCTATAGCCTTATTCGAAACCTAGAACAAAAACGTTGGTAAACATTTCATTCAAAAAGTCTGCTGTGTTACCAACATCCTGACTAGCTTAAAAATTTACATTAGCGATGAAAAAGTCATTTATAAAATCTACCATCGTTCGAATTTGCGTTTCGCACTATAATCTTTCATCGCAATAAAAAATTTTCATCAGCACCAGCGCAACGTGTCATTTCATGAATTCAATTCGACGTTCAATTTCAAGTAAAATTGCATTGATGGCTTTAAAAAGTTTACGCTCGTAACTATGGCACTTGTATACCGTTAATGGTATGCAAGAAAGAAAACAATAATATTTCAAACAAAAAAACTACAGGGAGTCTGGATTTCTAGTTAACGGTTTGTGATTTTAACACCTATCTGATTCCTTATGAAAAAATTTGAAGTCTGAGAGTTGAGTAGTTTAGGAGCTTTATGTGTCCTAAATTTAAAAAAAAACCAACGCAGATAAAATATGTATAGATGTAGTAGTTTGTGGTATACAGTGTATTGTTCTGGCTTTTTGTTAATTAGGATTGAGAAAAAATATCTCTAAATTAATTTTACATATCCAGGAGTAGAAACATGTGTACTGTCAAAATAGCTTGTACGCGTAGAAAAATATGGAATTACAAAGTTACGAGGTCAAAGAAGTTTAGTTGAGTTTTTATTAAGCGTAAACTGACTTCATGACATAGAAACCCCTATGCCAATGAAGGACCTTGCTCATTTCGTTTTTGTGCTGATACCGCTCATTTTGTTATGTTACAAATGTCTCATAGTTTGAACCTATAGATGACAAAGAGGAATAGAGATAGGGAAATAACATACATCTTATGTAAACTATTAACAATTTTTATGCAGTGTTACAGTAACTCGTAGGACAGTTCTTAAAAGCATAAAAGAAACTTCTTTTTTGCAATAAACAGAAAAAAAATATTAATTTCTTTTTCAATGTAAATAACTTATGATAAATGAATTGTTGTTTATATGTAAATTGACTTTGATTCAAGGTCTCAAAATTAAATAATATCCTAAGATTTCAATAACTTTATGGGATATCATTTACTAAGGTTAGACGCAATTTTTACACAGAAAAAGCGTTTGCAACTAATAAAAGGCTTATGTTTCGAATGATATAGTTGCTGCTGTTTTGACAGCAAGAGCAAATAAATAAAACTACCTTTGTAAGATTGTCCTCATCGTAATGTCCGTTTGAATGTAAAGAAATTAATTTCTTGTCTTGAAAAATCCACTTCATCGTACTAATTTTATCTATACTACTTTTACTAGTAAGCTTATCGTAAATCCTTTATACCCTCTAAGATTAAATTTATCTCACTCAGTATTTCAGTGCTGAAAGCGCGGTGTCAAAGCTTTGCTCCCAGCATGGATTTCATAAGATTGCCACATTATTGAATGTTATATCTGAAAGTTAAACTAAGCGTAGTTATTTCGTACCGAAAAAAAAACTCTTATCAAGAATTTCTCTTTTTACCATACACGAAAATGTAGCGGTTCTTTATCATAAGAGCTTCATCCATTTAACATTGGACGAGGTCAGATAAAGTTACAATTTACACCGTGGAAGAACAGTAAATACCTTACTAATGTGGCTCAGCCAATTTATCTGTTTTCTTCTCGGATAGCATAGTTTGTTTTGTTTAGTAACGAGAAAAAAGATACATGTAATTCAAAGTCTTTTAAGTCAACAGAACTCTTTAAATTTTAGCTACTCTTCAATGCATCCGGGTGCAGATAAAAACATACAGTGAATAGGTACCGGTACTCGAACAAAAAATGTTTGTCAAGTTTAGAAAACCAGTCTTTGAGTTTCATCAATATCGTCTTCACTTCTTGCCACCTCAATTGCGCTCAAAAGGCCCCTCTGTCCAGTTCTTGAGGGTGCTACATTCTACCAGCAAATTGACCTACAATCAATTTATCAAATTTTCAGGTTTCGGAAGAGTAATCCAGTTTACTCCAAATTCTAGATTTAGCTAGATCTAGATTCTAGCACTCTATATTTTAATTCCCTCTCTCGATCTAGACCTAGAAACTGGATTAGTCTTTTCAAACCTGATAATTTGATAAATTGACTGGAATGACTTTAATTTAGTTTTTTTATTGAAACTTGTATCATTCGAGATTAGTCTATATCATTTTGAAAAGGTTTTTGGTCTGCATATCGTTTTCCAATTACAGAACAAAGGACCACTTTATTAAAACAGCTGATCAGAGGGCGGTAGGGGGTGGTACTCATAATTGGGAAAAGAAGGTAGGTAGGGAAAATAAAACAAAAATGAGAGGAAGCAAAAACAGGAATAGGGATAGAGAAAGGACAACACTAAAAAAGATAGCGGCATGAAAAATTATGCTGGGAGTACAGAAAAGCTGGTGTTACCATGCCGACGACTATTAATAATGCTGTGCGTTTTACTATACATCCACTTTCCTCTATCGCCAGCCTTCTTAACCTTATCAGTAGGAGCGGTTTTACGTTGTATAAAGTGCTCTTATTGTCTCAAAGCAGCTGATCGCTTGCTGCAGGGATTTTTGAGACTTTCAAGTGCCCCTGTGAATCCTAGTATTGTCGCTAAAACATACTTGAAACGAACTGAATTTTTGACGCTAATAGAAAGCGGGGTAAGGGTTAAAAAAATTTAGAAGATTTACGTGCACTTCACATGACATGTCCCTTTGTTTCTGTGGCGGACTTGACTCGCCTTAAAATTATTTTACTACCATAAAAAGTGTATTTTATTCCAAAACATAAAAGACATCTCAAGGAAGAAAAGGCAAGCTAAGTCATTGCTGTAAAAAGGAGAAGACTTATAAGAACTTACAGATGTTTTGTATGCATGTTTGCTTTATCATCCAGTTCTGTCTACTGTACTAACACAATTGATACAGAACACAAGTCTATGGTTTGCCTTAGACTTGCTGCATTCTCAGTCACACCTCTTTTTTCATCGCCAAAATTGAGTTGATGAGACTAAAACTCTATATTTTCTTTTATGCGCAGTCTAAAGTGTCCTTAGTGTACTGGTTTTCCCTTTATCACGTTTGCTGCTTCGATACTTCGCTTGATGACTTCAAGTTATGAAATAATCGCTGGATTATCAACATCGGTATTTTTCCATGAGGCGTCAAAGGTAGTTTTGAAGACCTAATATTCGGAAACCAAGGGCAGTGTTAAACAACAGAGAATTTTTTTTTAATTTGTAATGCTATCAAGTTAAAATTCCCTCTCACTTGCGAAATAGAATGTCGACCGTCATATTCAACAGAAATGTTAGATCTTCTTTGGTTGAAAGCTTCACCAGTATTGCTTCATGATAATGAAGCTTGGCACACTCCCGCCCTGTTGTCAATGCATCGGATTACCCTATAAGAAGACAGTAAAATCGGGAGGACTTTATAAAAAAGCTATAATACTGCTGAAATTAAAATCATTCAACTTTCACTGAAGCTGCATCTTATCCAAAGACAGGCGTATTCTGTACCAGTTTGATGTTCCACTGTTTGAAAACTAGTTAAAAAGAAAAAAGAAAACTTTGTGTGTTTTCAAATCTCTCTCTGAAGCGCAGTTGATGCTCCGTGCGACAATAGCAAACGCTCCTTGAAGCGTGGGGAACTCTTATCAATGTCACTGTAATTCAGTCTACATTGATCTGTACACTTCTGGAAGCATCCGCCATATTGATAGAAAAACGCTGTAATGATTCACGTAGTGAGGAGAGCCTGACACGGTTTTTGCATCATGCGCTTGACAAATCTTGGGTCTTGGAGTTTTACTTAAACATAGAGTTGAAAATAATGTTGAAAATTAATATTTTGCACACTAACCTGTTGTGCCTTGGAAACTCATGGGAATCGTTCGCACAAAGTTTATTATTTTCTGGATCTCATACGAGACTTTATGAGAACGCCTATTAAAACTGCAACTGTGCACATTACGTAAATATATATCTTTTAACATAGGAATTTGTCTTGATATGTTAGATATTACTTGTTAAATGAAGGCTCGTTATAAAAAGGCTTAGTGACATTGGCTATTATTTAGTTCTTCCAAAGTGGCTACAACCTTTCTCCAGAGTACGTTTTGATTTCTGTAACCCTGTCAAGTTTTTGTTATAGTTAGGAAGTTTGCTTCAGTGTTTCATAGCTTTGAGGCTTCCTTTGACTACTTTTTCAATTCTTGTTCTTTGCTTGTGATTCGGGCTTCGGTCGATTGCCAGTATCATGCCGATGATTTTAGTGCAACGATGGGAAACATGTTAACACCCCTTTTTTCTTTAGTTTTGCTGCATAATATCTTTCTTTTTACCTTTTGTAAGGCCCTTTTGTTACAGCATTTCTTCTTCCATAACTAACGGAATGATATTCGGTTGATATCGGTTTATACTTTCTTTAGTATTCCAATGATGTTTATGACATAATTCAGTTTGCTTTATGTTGATATTTTAAAGACAATTATCTTTCCTATAATGGAGAGGTCTCCGTTTGTCACAAACTTAGAGCTTTTTCGACTTGTTCAACTCTGATTTCGAGTTTTCTTCGACTTCGCCGGCTACTTTTAAAGCGACAATTTTCTTGGAATAACATTTTATCGTTTGAAATCAACTGACTATTATGTCTAACAGTTACTACAAGTGATTTCACCGCTATAATATAACATCGGTGACACCGGCAGCCTTAGCGAACCCCTCTTCCTAAATTGAAGGATTCAGAGTGGGACTCACAAAAGACTGTCTGTCAGTGAGCACGGTTATTAACAATTTCACCTGTACTATTTTTTGTTAAAATTAGGCTATAGGTCCTTACAAATTATTGTGTAGAGCTTACGTTAAAATAATTACACAAACACCTTCTTGATTTGTGAGCCTATAAAACAGCATGTTCAGGCATTCATTCAAATTTCGCGAATTAAAAGAAAATTATTATTCTATAACATCAATACTCCTGAGTTTTAAAAGGTTTACTTATTTCTTTTAAACTGCAGCATTGATAAAAGCACTCTTCTGTATTTGGAGTTAAAATTGTAATATACGAAGATATTGAGCGACGCGTTTAAATATGAACACATGCGGCTTACTAGACTGAAAACTCCGAACAAGTTTTGCATTCTGCTCGTCGAGGTCAACTCTGGGTTAATGAGACGTGCCGTTGAATAAAGCAAGAATGACAATTGAGACAAGATGAAGATCGTACAAATCAGGACAACAGACTTGATTACTTGAAAATCTTTTAGAGAGATTTTGTCTGCCTCCGTTTTATATGATGTTTGATCTCCAACGGCAGTACAAGACCGGCGTATTCTTGATGCCTGGGAGAGCTTGTAACTAAGAAGTCCAACACACGATACCATTATAGAATAGTTAATCCAGATCACAAAACCTCTGTTCATGACGTCGTTGATGCGAGACATGGCTTGTCGATTAACAGCTGCGACATAAGCGGTAGAGACATTGGTTGTGGGGTCCGTTTTCCAGGCAACTCTGAAGATTGTCAGCACTGGAACTCTTAATGACACAGCCACAACAATCAAGGTTAATATAATGATAACTGTCCTGCGTTTTGTAAAGACAAGTTTAAACTTGAGAGGCATCGCCACACAGGCACACCGCATTACACCCAGAGAGACGGAGATGAAGGCAGACATGTCGTAAACTGTATATGCAGGCCAGTAAAGCAGAAAGTGAACAAATTTGTGATCAAACGGCCATTGGTGAGGCTTTAAAAAGAAATGCATCACGAATAAAGCTCCAGCGGCAGGCGTAATGAGAATGATGAAGATGAGGTCAGATATCGAAAGTGAAAGTAACAAAGTGGATACGTTATCCTTGACCCCAGCTTTGAGGAAAACGAAAATGTTCGTGATGTTGGCAATCATTCCAAATAGAAGAACAAATGGGCAAGCTGGATGTAATACGTTGGCTGACCAAAAGAATAACTTAGCAAAAGGTAAACTTACTGTTGTAGATGTAGTTGTGTTTAGGGTAGGTATTAAGGTCGTATTAAAGTCAGCATTTTCCATCCTAAATACTTGATGAAGGCCAGGTTCTTCGTTATGTAACTGGCGTCAACAACGTTTTTCTTATTCTTTTTCAGTATCTGGGTGCTAGCTCTCGCTTTTAAATTTGAAGGTATATTTATGACATAAAGAAGTGTCTTCAAGGAGCGGAAACAATTTACAGTTGATCTTAGTACAAGATGGTTGAAGCGACTTCCTTTATTTTATTTAGTCATTTTAACACTAGATAGTCGACAAGTACCACTGAAACCCATTCAATAAACAGTTTGCGGACTAACTGTGATCTAAAACATGCAGGTTTGCACCTAAATTTATAACTGTGAGTGAATTAATAATAGCCAATACAAATTTTTAACGAAGGCAAAAAGTCATTTACTCTAGAAGTTCCTAGCACCTATGTAACAATTCCATTATTAATTAGTTTTAATACCTTTTGCAGAGAATGATAGAAAACAAATAGCCTAAGCATAAATATGATAATGAGACTTAATTTAATGGAATCAGAAAGAAATTTAAAAAGGTATAAAAACCCAATAATAATTAGCCGTTTTGTTTGCTTTGATAGATATTTACTTGGTTAGTTGTATTTGTTCGGTAAATGGGAAAAGAAGGTCAACTCCTCGTTATATATCTAGGAGAGTCAATTTGCTTACTGACTTTGAGCTGGTAATTAGTTTTTCTCTGTTTGTTTAGCGAAACCTTTTACTGAACAAAATGATTGGTCTGAAAGTCAAAGCAAGACAATATGATTAATACAGCCAGCCTCTTCGCTACTAATGAATGCTACGATCGATAGCTCTTATAGAACTAATGTTTAATTAGAATTAGAGTAAAGTTAATTTTCAATAACCATAAACTGACTTAGATGGGACACAAGCAAAACTTTTTTCCTCATTGATTAGCCTTATAGAATCAATATAGGTCCGTATCACAATTCTATGCACCAGCCGTGAGCTTGAGTAGAACCCACAAGGCAAAAGAAAAAAGACGAAGGAAGGTGCAGACGGCGGGTGTTGATTGGAGACGAGAAATCGAAGCAGTTGACACCCCGAACCTTGTCAAAGCGACAACGCACCACACCATTACCCGGCTGTATGCCGAGCAGGGTGGCATTTAACTTCCTTTTTCTGTTTCGAAACTATGGACACTTTGAATATTTATTCAGGACTAACTTTATAATGTTGAAACAGTTAGTTTTAAAATGAAACATAAATTCCTTAACCGATCGTGAAGAAATGAACATGTAAATCTTCTTTTTTTCAATTTTTGTAAAAATGTTCTTTAAAGCGATAACTGAAGTGAATTTTACCTAGCGTAACTGAATTTCTTAAACGATTAAAGAGAGAGTAGTCTCATTGGAGAGGTTCTTAGCTGCCCCTCGGAGCAGGCAAAAATGAGAAAAGTTCGTTTGTGACCTACGCTTTAGGAGAAGAGATCAGTCTCAGCCAAACACTAACCGTCGGTTCGAAATGCTCTAATTTGTTTGAAATAGGTAATGAAACTCCGGACTTCTAAACACAAAGAAAAAAAAAACAAAAGTAAAGATAATGAGATGTTGCAGATTTATTAAAACTATGGCCTGACAACAAATTTACTGAAGACTTGCAAAGTAAAGCTATTCATAAATATCATCATATCTTGATTTTTGACAATTATAGGCTTGCTAAGAAAAATTTCATGAGCTCAAAAACCATACAAAGTAATTACGTTTGAGCAGAATTGGTTTGATAAAGTAGAAAATTGTACAAGTCAATACAAAGCGTATATGCATTTTAAAGATGACACCTGTTTTATATAAACACTCAGTAAGGTTGTATATTGATTTTCAAAAATAATGATGACGATAGCATCCTTAAGTGACTAATATTTATAAATAAAGGGCCTTTGAGAATTACAGGAGCAATTTTGCCTTTACTGTAGAGCCCGATGCTTGATTGACAAACTCTGCCCCAACAGACGCAAGTATATCTGTTGAAGGTCTTTTTCGGGCTTTCCTTTACCTTTTTTCCTCCAAATTAAGGAGCCTCTTTGTTTCCGCTGCCATATTTCCACCGGAGACAGCTGATTTCCATCAACTTCGAACGTCAGCGAGGCTTTCCCAGGACTGAGAATCAACGCCTGTCAAATTCATGTCTCTCTTGCCGACATCCACATCTAAATTTTTGCATTAAGCTGGACCTGCTGCCTCCTTGAAGTTCACCTCACAGTACAGTTTGTGAAATCAAATCATCTGCGAAGTGCCATTCTTTGAACGTGACCCAACCAGCAAAGTCTGTGTTTTTTAGAAAATAGTAAACACGATGAGAGATTTTACTTTTTTAGTGTATCATGATATGGGAGGAGGTCCTTTTTATGTTTATACACAACATGCGTCGTAAGCAGCGCATATAGAAGACATTAAATTTAAGTTTCTTTTTATGTGAAGCCTAAGTACAGCAATATTGATATAACACAAGCTTAGTACACGCATGTCTTAGTCATAATTGAGAGGTTTCTATTTTTTTAGACTTTTTTTACTGAGTCTGGGCATCTTTGAAGCAGCTTTCCCTTATTTATTGTCATTTCCACATCCATTGCCAATGCTGCAAACTGTTGGTCAAAGATAAGTGAATTTCTCGACTAAATTCAATAAGTGATTGCTGATTTGGATTTCCGGGCTTTCCATTAAATCGCTCATAATGTCAGTCTTATTTGAGCAGTTGTTGATGGTCACTCCGAATTTGTTACAGGCTTTTGCAACAGAGACAACAAAATTTTGGAGTTAAACTTCAGCGTGTGCGACCAATGTAGCAACAATGAATAGTATTTTTCGTATCACGACACGTTGAACCTTTGTCTTGGCCTAAAGGCATTTTTGAAGATTTCCATCTGATTTTGTGTGGAGATATACATTTCCGGTAGTATTTACGGCTATCTACTAGGAAAATGATGTTTGAGTTGTCCAAGTGTAATTGAAGAGATCCCTGAGATACTATTTTGTTTAGAAATGGACGATCTACCGACTGAAATTGAAGTGGAGAAGGCAATCAGAGAGCTTTAGTATGGAAGAGCATCAGTCCCCGACGGTATTCCATCTGAAGCGTTGAAAGCTGGTGGTCAGTCACTGGTTCAGAAGCTCACTGAATTTCATTGCGTGTGTTGGAAGAATGGATGCCTGTCCCAAGATTTTCAAGATGCTGGAATTGTATTGTACATTTGTAGAGGGCCTACAGGGACAAAGGTGACAAGTCCAACTGTGACAATTATTGTGGAATACCCCCTTGAGACATTGCAGGCAAAATCCTTAGCAGGGTCGTTTCAGACAGGTTCAATGCCCATATTCTTGGCGAGATATTGCCCGAAAGCCAATGTTGACATGAAATTTTGTGCTAGACAGATATGCAAAATGAAACACAAGGATCTTCACATCCTTTAAGACGTTCTAAGTAAAGCCTATAGTGCTGTTTCTTGCACGGGTCTATGGCGTATCCAACTACGTATCAGAACCCGCCCCCCCCCCTCTACTTCTAAGATTGTACAGATGGTACGATGTTTCCATGATAATTTGAAAACTGGTTAAGTTCATGGGAAGTGAGAAGAAGACTTCTATGTCTAATGGGGTAAACCAAGGATCGTACATGCCCAAACATGATTTAGTCTTCTTTTTAGAATGATTCTGCTCTCCGCCTTCAAGAATACATACCCAGGCACTCAGAGCTCCTACTAAACAGATGGGTGTGTCTTAAACTGCAACGCTTGTGTTATGGTAGGATTTCAGTTGTTTGGGTGGTTAGACCTGCGTGGTGAGGTAGTTAATTTTAGTTGTAGTTAGTGGGTCCGGAAACTAGTCAGTTTGAGTTTTTAGAGTTACTCCTGTAGCGGAACTGTGTGAGAGTGGCGTTGTGTCCGGCGCCGTCAACTATATGACAGGGAGCCACGAGGATCAACCAGCAGAGGAGAAACACATTTTGGGAGGAGCCATTTGTAGCAGACACGGTAAAAAAAACCACGGCCTACTGACAGTTCGAGTTTGTGAAGTAGATATTTTTGTAGCCTTGAGAAGAGAAATTTCCAGTCAAAAACAATGACGAATGTTCTAAAAAATGGTGGATTCGAAAGGGAAGATTTTAAAGAAATACTAGAGGAGGCAAAAACATATTAATACAAAACTATATAGTAGGCGACCCACGAATGAATTAAATAACGAAATAAAAGCCTCATTAGACAGCCTCCCAAAGCTATCTGAAGGTGAGGCTAATCTATTAAACGGGGAGATCACTTTGACGGAATTGACCTCAGTTCTCAAGAATACAAAATCTGACAAAAGTCCCTGAACAGACGGATACAAGGAGAATTCCTTAAATGTTTTTGGCTTGAACTTGGGGACCTAATCGTTAAGTCAATCAATGACGGATTTAACATGGGACATATGTCGGCAACTCAGAAAGAGGGTCTCATTATTCTCTTACCAAAAAGTGAAACAACAAAAACCCTATTAAAAACTGGCGGCTTATAACTTTACAAAATGTTATCTATAAACTAGACTCAGTCTGGAGCAATCGCCGACCGCCTTTAAAAAAGTTCTACGTCGTCTTATCCACCCGACCAACGAGGCTTTATGGCTGGCAGGTTCATGGGAGACAACATACGTCTTGTTTATGACGTTTTAGATCATAGTATGCGACATCAACAAAGAGGTCTTCTTTTAATGATCGATTTTTGAAAAAGCTTTTGATTCCATCTCTTTGGAGTTTTTCCACCATGTCCTTCGAATCTTTAAATTTAGCGAAAATTTCAGCAAATGGATTCAGGTATTCATAACCGATATAAAATCCTGTGTACAAATTAATGGTACTGTCTCAACTTTCTTTCAAATAGGAAGAGGATGCAGACAAGTTGATCCTCTAAGCCCTTACATCTTTTTTTTACTATGTAGTGAAAGTTTAGCCCATATAACCAGGTGTAATAAAAATATAAAAGGCTGTAGTATAAATAGCAGCGAAATTTACATAAGTCAATATGCAGAAGATACTACGTTATTCCTTGATGGCAGTAAAAAATCATTTGAGAAAAGTATTTCAACTCCCCAAGAGTTCAGCAACATATCTGGATTAGAAATGAACGCTGAAAAAACGAAATGTATCTGGTTTGGCGACCCCAGACCCCCAGAACCATATAAATTCCAAAATATGATTTTTGAGAAGAACCCAGAAAGCTTTTCTCTGCTTGGGATTACTTTCACCAAGGACCTGAATGATATAACAGAAAGAAACATGATAAACATAAAAGATACCATTAATATGGAATTTAAACAGTTGACCAGAAGAAATCTTACACCATTTGGCAAAATAACAATCATTCGCTGGTTAATTCTTGCCAAAATAGTTTATATACTTACTTCATTACCAGGTCCTTCCAGCAAATACAGACGCTCCAGAAAATTTTCTATAATTTTGTTTGGGATGGTAAACCCGACAAAATACGGAGACAATCATTAAACCAGATAATAGAGAACGGAGAACTCAATATGCCTGACATAAAGTATTTTGTTACATCTTTAATAACTTCATGGCTGAATAGAATCTATTGCTCTGAAGCTGAGTGGAAAACATTATTGGAAGAAAGCAATACAGAGATAAAGACGGTTTTGGAATGCGGTCCAGAGTTCCTTTTACCACAATACAGAGAGATGAAACTAAGAAATTCTGGAAAGACGTATGGCATGCAGTCTACATTGTTACGCAAAAAAGTAAACCAGGCACATGTGAAACATTTCAGTCATCAAGCTTTACTTTTAACAAGGATATACTCATAGGCGGAAATACAATAAAAGACGCTGCTCTATTAGAAAGCAAATTGACAAGCATCAATCAGCTGAAAGAGGGAGACCGATTTCTATCATTTATGGAATTCCAGCAGAAATTGAGAGCTGGAAAAATCATCCATCTGAGGTATCTGTCGATTATTTCAGCAGTAAAAAAAAAAAAGAAAAAACTCTTTAAAATTCTAGAAGACCATTTAACAATAGAGGATACCAATGCTTTTCCTCCACCATAATGACAACCAAACAAGAGTGCTCAAATATTTATAAAACTCTTGTTCAACACATTTGTATACCAAACGGGATGAAAAATGGACAAATCTATGTATTGAAAACGAGTGGAAAGAACCATTTAAAAAATTAAAGTATCTCACGAAGGACACCAAACTTTTATGGTTACAATAAAGAATACTCCATAATATACTCACAATGAACAGAAGCGTCTCAAAATACGACACAAACCAAACAGACCGGTGAACCTTTTGCAAAGCAAAAAGGGAAACAATTAAACATTTATTATGGGAATGTCCTGTAGTTAACAGCTTGTGGAAAAGGCTAGAATATCTCCTAAAATCAAGAGCTAAGTTACAAAAATTATACTGAGTGAACAAACCATCCTTTATGGTGTGCCAATAACTCAAGATGTAAACAAAAAATAGAACTGATAATTTGGCTTGGTAAGCAATAGATTTACACCAGTAAAGTGGCTGGAAATAGTTTACACCTAATCAGCTTTGCACAGAAACTCTACCAAAGATATAAAATAGAATCAGTTTTAACACCTAATTGAGAAAACTTAAAGCAATTTAAGTAGGAATGGAGCAGCCTTGCAAATCTTTTTAAAGGGATCATTTGCTCTGCAGTATCTTGATGTGATGTATTTCGAGGTACTCGCAAACAGTTATCTCCTTTGTAAATGTAAATCATTAAATGTAAACCAACAACAACGAAAAGGAACTGTTCGACGTATGGAGGGATAACGTCTGCACCATGGTTTGACTTGAGTGTGGCTGATAGTAAAAATAGAGCCAAAACACATTTTGTAAAAATCGCGAATCAGAAAGAGCTTGCTAGAATATAAGTGTCATTCACCTTGTACATAGGTATATAATGCTAGTAACATATATGTATGGATATGGATATTATTATGTGGATACAAATTTCATTGATTACACTTTACACCAAAATGAGCAGAAAGTTCACAATTATGTAAGCATACCCTTTTGTGTGAAAATGTATGTAATGTCAAATCTTTTTGTTGATGTTGTTTGTCTCATATATGTTAAGATGTTCATCGTTTTGCTTTTTTTGTTCCGTTTTTAGTTGTTTTTTTTTTTTCTTCTTTTTTTTGCAATTTGTTCTTTCTTTCTTTTATTTTGGTTACTACCATCTACTCCTGAAATAACACTTCAACATTGCATACATGTTCATGTAATGTTTTATTAATGTACTATTTAGAATGTTTCGTGCATGTTAAATGAAAATTGAAAAAAAAAACATTTTAAAAAATTGTGACTACTTGTTGTTTGCGATTAGTTAAAAAATTTCTAATCCAACCCAGCACGTTGCATCTAATTCCATATTGTTCAAGTTTAAACAGAAGGCTTTGGTGCGGGACTGAGTCAAAGCACTTTGCAAAGTTAGGGCATACTGTATCAACTGGGTTGCCACTATGCAGTATCTCTTGCCTATTCCTCTAAACACCCACCAAGCTCAGTTACACATGAGCGACCATTCATATACCCTTGCTGATTTCGGGATAAATGCGGCTCCGTTTGTATCATAATGCACTATCTTAGACAGGACTGAGGGCAGGCTTACTGGTCTATAGTTAGATGGGTCGGATTTCTTACCTGTTTTTTAAATGGGGCTCACTTGTGCAATTTTCCGTTCTTTAGATAAAGTTTGCTCACTGAGTGACGTGTTAAAGAGAATTGTGAGAGGTTTGCTTAGCTTAGTGCATGTTCTTTAAGTAACCTTGGGTGCATTTTATCAGGCCCTTGGGTCTTTGAGGGATTCAAGTGTTTTAGTTCAGCTAGCACTAAGTATTGCTTTTCTGTTATAACAATATTTCCAGTGTTTGCTCAATGCTATTTCTTTCGAATTTTGGAAAATAGGATAAACCCTCGTGTGAAGAAGTCATTTAATATTTCTCATTTTTCTAGTCACTACTTGCAATTGATCCATCATCCTTTTCAAGGTCAACAATGCCACTTTTAAGCCTGGTGCCGCTCGTTTTCCCCCCATAAATGGAATCCCCTTTCATGCTGCTTTTACCCTGTGCTATTTAGGGCATGCATTTTTTCTGTGTCGTGGGGTTCTTCAAATAAAATAATTTTTTAACATTTCAGTTATATCTGGCTATCTCTAAATTTCCGGGAAAAGAAACAGCACTAGTACCGCTTCATTGGTATTTAAGACTATTTTTAAGTGATGAAATAGAGTATTGGAATTTTTTTTTTCAAACTACCATTTTCCTGTTGAACTTATTCTGATTAAGTCTTAACTTGAATACCAATAACCCATAGAAATGTTAGCCTAATGTACAAACATTTAGAATTACTTTCAACATGATTTTACACTTTACACAAGTTAAAAAAAAATACATTTTTTCGCTTTCTCCTGCGATACATACATGTTTTTTTAAACTTTTACACGAACTACTATTTCGTTATTCACGTAACTCTGTTTGTTTAACGGTCTTCTCGTATGCTTCTTATGTTTATTTTAGCTCGCTACTTTGTGTGCTATTCATTGCATAGGGCAACAAAAAAAAAAAACAAAACAAATGTAGGCCTTATAAGAATTTTCATTACAGACAGCTCCACATAATTATTAAGCTTACCAGAACACGTTGCAACCAATTTTTTTTATTTGTTCCCGCCCTAAGTGACAAAATAAGGGTTGTATGAATTGCTATTGCCTTGACTGTTTTTATGAGATCGACATTGTTCCACATTTTTTTTTAATAAGGGCTTTCTCAATTTGTAATAAACTAGTAAAGCCGCAAACTTTTGTCGAAGTATCTGGTCGATAAAGTAAAATTTAAAATAGTTTTAAGTGATAAGCAGATTCAGTTTACCCAGGGATAGAAAACAGTTCTAAAATGGAGCCTTGTAGCATTGCACTAAACGTCATCTTAAAGTAAAATAGTATTCAAACTTAATCAATATGTTTTGATACTTTTTCTTCTTCTTCTTCTTCTTCTTCTTCTTCTTCTTCTTCTTCTTCTTCTTCTTCTTCTTCTTCTTCTTCTTCATCTTCTTCTTCTTCTTCTTCTTCTTCTTCTTCTTCTTCTTCGTCTTCTTCTGTTTCTTCTGCTTTTTATCTGTTTCTTCTTATTGTTTGCTTGAGAACTTCACTTCGATATAGCACCATCATCATACTCTGTTTCAATAATATTTTTATTTTTAGAAACTGACTTCCTGACCTAGTATGTATAGGGTTTTTTTTCATTCCGTATTTATTGCTTTAAAACTAAAAGTACGTTATTATTTTCTGGACTGTTTTCTTATAAAAGAACGCAAAGTTGGTGGGAAAATTTATTAATTGGGCAATTTTTTGCAGTATCATCTCTATCGGAACAGCAGGTTTTACTACAATCATTAGTTTGTTGAACTGGACGTCACAATTTGCGCACACTATCTTTTTCATTCGCTCTAATAAGCTCAAACAAATTTCACTACCTTATCGTAAAAAGGTAAAATAAGCAAAACACCGATACTGTATAAATGTTTTTGTTAGAAGGAAAAAAAAAACTAATGCATTTCATAGTATCAATGTTGATGAGAAGTGCAAAAACAAACAAAAAAGGCTTTACCAAATCCCAAACTTGCCTTTAACAATCTAATTTTTCAAGATTAGTGAAAATTTGATAAACAAAATCGCAACTAGTTGTAGAAAATGCGGGGGGGGGGGGTTCTTTTTTTTTTCTTTCAGATCAGCATAAACTAAACTGCATTTATAAGTAGGTCTATAAGTGTAGTAAAGATGTTTATCAATATTTCTTCTCTGTGTTATGCTGCGCGTAACGTTCACGTATGGGTGAATTTAACCTTCCAAGTGAAGAACAGGTGGAATTTGACAGTCCTCAGCTCTGGGGTGTCATCATTCAGTTCATAAAGCGTAATAACCTGAAAAGAGTCTGATAAAAAATCTGGGGGGGGGGTCGTTTTGTTTTGGTTCAATTTTGTTACCGTGGTAGTTAGTTAAGCTTTTTTCGCTTTGCTGATTAGGTAACTATGACATGATAAGAGTTTGGAGAGGTGCTTGAAACTTTAACACAAGTACTCGTGTGCAAAGATTTCATATGCGTTAGTCTTAAACGAACTGCTAAATCTATCTTAGATAAAGCAATGTTTTTTCTTTTGAGATTCTAAGAGGTCATAGTCCACAGTCTGTAAGTGAGGTCATAACACAATGTGGAAGACAACATTTGGAAAACATTGATCAAAGGCATTTGAAAAACTTGTGTGCAATCAGCTAAGTTACAAGATTGAGACTTCTGTAAGTTTTTTTTTCTTATTCTGTTTCATTTAACGAAGATGACAGACGTAATTTTCGATATTTTTTCTCTTGTGCATAGTGCAAACTAAATAATTCGTCTATGACTTAGGTGAAGAAATAAATAGATAATCTAGATTTAGATCTAGAATATACATGTATCCTGATAATCTAGAGTCTGGATTAGGACTTGGAGCTAACCTATGTTTTGTGCGTCATGTTTTCTTGTGTGTCAGTCTTACGAATTAATCTGTGTGTATAAGTTTTCTTTTATTTTTTTTTGTTAATGTAAAGGTCGCCTTTTTGCTTAATTATTTCTTTAACTTTTCAAAACTAAATTATTGTTAGCCTCTTTATCATCAAATTAAATAAAAAATATATCGGTGTCTTTAGTATTTAAATTCATTCCGCATAGGTATTTGGTGAGAAGTTTCAGCATGCTTAATAACCCGTGCGTCAGAGTCTCGGCTTTCAAACCGAGTGGTCCCCTGTTCAAAACCACGGCTTGACATCGTGTTAATAGGAACTTCTTTTCACTCATACACCTTAATCAGGCATTAAATTGCTACCCCACTTTGGGCAGTGAAAGATCTTGCCAGTATGGTAGAGTAAGGGGCTTTATCTGATACTCCTCTCTAGTTCAGAAAGTATGTTCTTAGTAATATTACTGCCAGGAAACTTGCGTACGCACGTGTAACGCATGATAGTAAACATAAATAAGGTATAATTTTTAAAAAACTGTTTTTACTTCACCTTACTTGCGCGGGTTTTTTTCAATGTTTGTGTTTTTAACCGCTACCCTTTGCTTTCTATTTCCGCTTATTCTTTTCTCCGGTTTTGTTATTCTTAGCGAAGCAACACAAGTCGCCTAGCTTTCTCACATTGGGTAAAACTAACCAAAGACTGCAGGTCTAAAGTTTGTAATTAGAAAAGATAGTGGAGGCAAACACTACAGAATCAGCAATAATTTAAAAGTTTATGGTAATTAAGAATAGCTTTTTAATGGGCTTATGGCAGATGAAACGCTTGCTTGTTGCGTGAATCAAGTGCTAACTATAATGGTGGGTAGTAGAATCGTCTTAACAAACAGTCGGAAAAGAGTTGGAGTACACAATGGTCCATCGGATGAAATTATTTGCAAATTCTTGTTACTTATTAAGCATAACTTTTCTAATCTTAACTCTTTAGCCTCTTTTTGCTCAAGTAGGCCTATTTTGAATTTTTTTTTTTTTTTGAAATGCAATGGAGGCCAGCAATGAATTCGGCGTACAAAAATGTTTCAAGACTTTTTCTTGACAAAATCTTAAACGATCTAATTTATCTACAGGAAAGCAATATTTGACTCAGAAGCTAAAAGCCGTTATGTTCAATTGTAATAATTATTGTTATTTTCTGAGGACATGAAATAATCAAAGCACTCTTCCTGTTTTTCTTTATGACCTATTAGGCCTAGTTGGACTCGCGAACAAAACAATGCCGAATCTGTCCCTCCATTGCGTTTGCTGTCTCCACGTTTACATCCGATTTCATCCTCTGACTCTCACTTTTGTAGATGGAGGGTTCCTTTTTTATCGATTAGCCTGGCACGTGGCTTAACTTTAGAGGAAATTCGCTCAATTTTTACTGGCTGTAGAGGCATCGACTGCTCAAATAATATGTCAGGGATGTCATTGGAAGGAAAATTGAAAGAAGGCTGAAATACGGTTTCTGTGAATGTTACTATAGGGGAAAGACTGAAATCGGATACCATTAATTTTTCTATGGTTGCGCTCCAGATTTATTTTTTATAGGAAGTTATTGCATCTCCCTATATTACTACCGTCCTGCTTCGAAAGTTGTATTTTTTTTTTTTGCCTTTTAAAGAATACGCCACTATAGGAGGTTCTAAGTACATACTTACATAGGAAAATATCACATGTCTGTCGTGTATTTTTGTTATTGTTTTGTTTATTGTTGTTGTTTTTTATGTTTGTTTGTTTTCTTTAGAAATTACAAGCATAAGTACCTTTCAAATACTTTGCAAATATCACAATTCATTATCACTTTTTGAGATCTTTGCATTTATAAGCAATTTCAATTATGTTTGGTGCAAAAAAAATGTTAACTATATAATTGTGTTTTGCTCTTAAATTTCAAGGAATGGCAAATTGGGATATATATTTACGGCTAGTAATATTCCAAATAGCATCTCCGTATGATATTATCATTCTGCTTTGCAAATTTTATTTGATCTGATGACTTTCGTGGGGTTTTTTAAAATTATTCATATGAATACAATTTCATTACTTTGGAAATACCATATTTAATTTGTAAATTTTCAAGACCTTTCCAACGATATGCAACATGCATATATTAGGTGCAAGAATGTCCATCATGGTAAGCTTATTTTACTCTTGAGGTTTAAGAAGTGACGTATTGTGACGTCATTTACAGGTAGTAGGATTTCGATTTCCGTGTCTTAACGTTGTTTTCTAAACTTATCTGACCTAATACATTAAAATCACACAAAAAATTATGTTTCAGAGATTTCCTTTGGGAACTTATTTCTGTGTCCTACTAGCCTATTATCTGTGCATTTGTTCCTAGAGAACTGACCTGTGTGTTGCAAATTCTATGTAGCGATAGCAGTTCCCAGAGAATTCTATTCTCATAGCTGCCACTTTGTAACTCACTGTAGGCAACTATCTTTATTGAAGCTCGTCATCGGGAATGTGTTGCCTCCAGGTGATGTTCAGGACTGCTCTGAGCAAGCGCGTTAGCAGCCATCTGGAGACATTTTCAGAGCGTTCGTCATGGTCCATAACACACAAACTGCACTTGGTTTGTCCGGGGCAGAGAAGGGGTGCACAGTCTGCAAAAAGAAAGGCGAAAGAGATTGATGTTTACCAAGATGCACTAGAAATTTAGGTCAGAACCATTTCGATTTAACCCTTTTGATCAAATTGTCGAGGATTGTTATTCGAGGAAGAACGGAACATTTCATTCTTCATTCTTCATAATTCCTTTGACATTTCCGATTTTTTCTGTAATAGCTAAACAGACACGGAAAAAGATACAAAATTATAATTCGAACTAAAATATTTCAAAGTCATAAAAGAAGTAAACAACTAAAACTTTCCAAAATCTAAATTCACAAATTATAGGCTCTATAAACTAACTGCTACCTTGCAAAAAATTGAAAACTCACCAGCCTGGCTAAATTCAACTCGAAATCATAGAAATAGACAATTTGATAAAAAAAAAAATAGAGCAGAAATAAACAATAATCATAAAATCTGAATCCACATGTGCAACAAATAACAGTATAATTATGAACTACTTACAACCTTTCTTACTATTTACAGACCCTCTAATCCGCTCTGAAGTAACAACACCACACACGTACAGAGTGTCTTTCGATGATATAGAACTTCCTATCGCTGCAACGAAAAATCTATGACTGATAAAGAAAATTGAACAAGATTTTTTTCACCCCAAAAAGAGTGATAGCTAATCGCCAATAAGTTAACAATCTACCTCAACCCTATATAGGCCTTTGGACGTCAAGCTGTCCTTTTAGAACAAACACTTGCACAAAATTAAACATGCCACACATCTACGGTTAAAATGCGTTTCACATAGTACAACAATAACGCATGACAGCGAAATTAAGGTTGAAAACTCAGAAAGCTTAAATAAAACAGCGACTGTGCAGAAGAACAAATACGAGAAGATGTCGCATTCACAAGCAAAAGGTAAGATAGAAGACAGAGGAGAATGGGTGATAATGGGAAGAGAAAACGATAACACTACACATAGACACACAATGTGGTTGACACGGAAGAAAAGGAACTCATACTGATGATGCCAGCGCTGGAATAATAATTTAACATATAAAAGATAAAGCCAAATAAGTCGGTTTGCGTATACAAGTAAATATAGGCTAATCCTGTTTACAAATTTTTTATGTATATATATCGGGAAAGGAATTTTTAGACGAGATAATTGTTTTATCTGTCTTGTGTTAGGGCCTATTTATATTGGAATTTTGAAGTCGGTGATGCACCTTCTGAATGTGAAATATGTTTGGGTTTTTTTCTTACAAACTCATATTTATGTTTTGTTGGGTTTTTTTTTGTGTTGGTCGAATTTGCATTTTTAAAATGTATGTACAAAATTCTATATTAATATATATTTTTAAGCATACGTCTGTAACCAAAGTTCCTGAAAAGGATGAATAAG
>BMAT01005043.1:0-11767 GCA_019649035.1 Elysia marginata
TTATTATTATTATTATTATTATTACCTATCTTTTGTAGACCTATGCGATTTGAATTTATCGTCGAAACCAGAATAAAATTTAATCTTAGTTTCACTGAAGTTAAACCCAAACAATATCTATAGCATCATCTTGTTTCGTTAGCATCCTTACTCTAAAAATACCAAGACCAAAAAAATCGGTGCACATAAAAGAAGCCTGTGTGGCCTTAAGAATAATTGGTAATCAATTTTTCAGTTAAACTTGTGAATCTAAAGATTTATCGGCCACTTTAGAAAAGAACAAATCACGCGTAAAACATGCCTAGAAAATGGAATTTTTTACACATTAGCTTTTAAGATTCTTCATTTTAAAGACACCTCTCCCTCTCTCTCTCTCTCTGTCTATGTCTCTCTGTCTCTCTGACTCTCTCTCTCTCTCTCTTCTCTCTGTCTATCTATATCTCTCTACTCTATCCCTTTCTAACTATTACTTTATGTAACTACCAGTCAGTATGTCACAGTGTGCCTCTGACTCACTGGCTTGCTTTCTCGCTCTATTTTAAAATTCAAATTCTCATTTAATACGGCGGCTTCGAAAACTTTTTTTCTGAATGTTGTCTATATTTATAATGGATTTTCCTTGCATGAAATTAAATTGACTTCCCCTCCCCTTTTCTTAATAAAAAAATGGCATGCATCAGCCCTATCTGCAGTGTACTAAAGTTTTTTTATTCTCTAACCTCTATCTTTTTCAAAACAGTACAAAGGTACCTGGTATGAGTACAAACGGTTTCCAGCTTTCTTTGAGATCGGCCTGGAGTGTACAACTGCCAGGTACACCTCAGGGGACGGGGGTGCTGTCAATGTGATGAACAAGGGACTTCTCAGGGTGCCTTTGTAAGTTTATTTCATTTATAATATAGTTTTAATGACTTCCTTAGAATACAAACTGCGTTTTGAATCCTAACAAAACTTCTATGTCTCTGGGCTAATCACTTCAGGACAAACAATTGTCCCGACAGTGTGACGTTAGCCTTAATCAAATTGGATTTTTTACTTCAAAGTTTTTTTCCTTCAAAATTATATGCTAAAAAATCAATGTCTTTTTTTATGATTCAAGTTAAGATTTCTCGCTGGAAGTTGAAGAAGCATTTCATGCTTGATAACATTCGTGCCTTGTCGTTAAGTTCGCACTTCGTCCCCAACAACCTCATTGCTCTGAAGCGACAAGACGTAAATATGGCGCCGTCTACGGCTTTGACTTGGTTTTAAGCCTTCTTCAACCCACTTCTAAGTTACATTCCTTCAAATCTCTATGGGCTGTAGGCATGTGTTATGATAACAATAGCAATAATCATGTACTTAAAAATGTTGCTACGATTTGAAAAAGCATACAATTAACTTTATTGTATTGTCAGCGTCTTGCTATAACTGTATAATGCCTACTTAATGGCACAAGTAAAAGTTACAATTCATCTACCCACAAAGATTTCTCAATCTCGTTTCTCTTTCAGTATATATTAGTATTTGCTGAAAGATCACTGGTTTCACGAACAATTTTTACTACAGTGTGGTGTTGGGGTTTTGTGGCAGACCCTTGTCTCTCGGGTCAAGAGGTCAGCGGTTCGATTCCTGGATCGGTAGGATCGCGTTTAGTCATTGGGAAAAGCTATTTACACATATTTATAGTATTTCCTCGCCGCATCCACGTGTAAAATGAGTACACGGCTATGGGCGGTGGAAGATCTTGCAGGTATGGTTAAACAATGCGCTTTAACTGTTGTTTCTCTTTGGTTTCAGAAAGTTATTTGGTTGTTTGGTTAATAGGGAACCCTTTAAGGCGCTTAGATTAGAGCATTTCCCATGAATTAGACGCTACATAAAAAACCCTCTTTACTTTATTTTTTTACTGTTAATTTGTTAAACCTCCTCACTCTTCAGTTTTGGCACCAAGCTTGTCGTGTCAACATCAAGCATCTCTGGTACAGCTGTCGTGCCTAACAGTCAGAGACCCGCTGAACTCATAGCTCTCTTCGGGGACGACCAAGGTAAGCACCAATTCTTGGGCTTTTTCATAGGTATCCGGAAAAAAACTACTAAGAAAAAAAAACTTTATAGCTTTTTCCGTGTGAAAAAAAACTACTACAACAAAAAGCTACAACGAAAAAAAAACTACTAAGAAAATAAGCTACTACGAAATAAAGAGGACAGAGAAAAAAGCTGAAGAGAAAAAAAAAACTACATCACTTTTTTTCGTCATTCAATATTAATTTGTAATGATCTAAAGTTTTAGTAAGTAATGAAGTTTTATGTTGTATTTTCTCGAGGTGGGCAAGGGAAACAGAGCGATGCCTTCTCTGTGCACTGAATAGGAATATCGATGCTGGCTAGTGAAGGAGCTAAATACAACATGGAACTTCATTATTAACGAAAACTTTAGATCACTAAAAGTTTATATTGAATTACAAAAAAGTGATGTAGTTTTTTTTCTATGTAGTTTTTTTCGTAGTAGTTTTTTTGTAGCAGTTTTTTTTTCGTACATTCTTTTTATACAGTGTTTTTTTTTTCAATGCCTTTGTTTATGTTTTTTTTTAAACTAACTTTGACCTAACGCGACCTGATAGTCAGCCTTGAAATTTTTTAAACATAAAAAACCAATGGTACATCACAAACATGCAAAGTGTTAATATCTAAAACCAAATGAAGCGCTAGCGAAGATTAGATCTTTGGAGACCAACCGGATACGTACATCCCGTTGCTTAATGAGCTCAGTAGACGCGTCTAACAAAAGATTTTGATGATATCAAGCGTTTAGTATATTTCTTTTTAAGTTGCCTGCATCTCGTGCAACAAAGACCTCCTAAAATTCATTTTGAACTTGTGTTTGGTGCTACGTTTTATCTCAATAAGCAAGCAGACCTGCACGCCCGGATACGTCTCCGACGAGTTTAACCGGCTCTGTGGCCTAGCGGTAAGACACTCGCTCAGAGATCGGATAGGTGCGTGGTTCGATCCCCGGCCGAGTCAAACTAAGGACTTTGAAATGGGTATTAACAGCTGATCCGCCTAGTGTCTGGCATTATGGATTTAGTGTTAAGTCTGATCGGCCCGGTGTCAATATAATGTGACTGGGTGTGGTGTACGCAAGCGCTCCAGTGTGGCAGCACGATTTCAATTGTCACTAGCGCCGTCTATGATATACGGTAACCTCGAAGTTGACTGAGACGTTAAAAATTCAAACAAGCAACCAACCGACGAGTTTAGGTGATGTATTTGTACCATGACATAGCAGTTTCATTGTTTCCGGCCACTTGAAAGCACAAGACCAGACACTCCAATATCTAATAGATCTTGGCTTTTGAGCTTCTTATTTACCACTTTGCTCCCACTTAGGAAAATAACATAGAAAAACAAAGACTGCTCACGTTACGATTTGTCAGCGCTTTTTATAGTTTTTTTTGTTTCAAATAATGTTATGTGGTTTTAAATCTTGTGATTACTCCATATAAGTCGGATGTTTGAAGTTGTAAGCTGAGAAAACGCCTTTTCAAAGTGTATTTATTGATTTTTTTTCTGTGTATTTAAAATTTGAAGAGTTGCTGATTTTTTCACTAAATTTTGAGACCATCATGCAAATAGATACTAAGAATATTGTGTTGGTTAAAATAGCAACACATTTTCATGTGAAATCTGACTCACTTGAAGTGGTTTGATGACCAATAAAGTATAAAAAGAACCAGGGATAGGCTAAATTTATACTGCTCAACAGAAGCCAAAGGTCACTTGGTATCTTTACACATAAGTAGTCAACGTTCAGGTTTTCAAAAAGACACAGATACAGCTGAAGGAGCAAAAAAAATTGCTTGGAGCTATTTCAAATCAGATTCAAGTTGTGTAGGTCCTATGAAGGTTTTGTTTATATACAGAGCTTATCGCACATTTGTGTGAACTGATTTTACAAGAGCCAAAATTTAATAAAAACAAATTACTTAAATTTTTACTTATCACTGATCGCCATTTGTAACTCTGGAATTTAGCTGTATTCCATTAATAATCAGCACACCAATTATGCTGCTTGTTATAAAACGAATGATTGAAAGATTTTAAAGGTATGAAATTTGGCAGTGGATAGACGTAGGCTTTCTAGTGGAAATGCCCGAAATGTCTGTCCTTGGTATGATTCAAACTAAATAGGTGCTTCGGTACCCATCGCCTTACCACTTAGAGAAACATAGCTTTATACCATGTGGCCACCACGCTGCTTAAAAGCTTGAAATAGAGACATTTCATTGTAATGAAACGATAACCCAAAAGTAATGTGCCTAAAACTGATTTAAACTATAGATGATCTTTAGTTTACTTATGTCGAGCAGTATGGTTATTTTGAATCGTGAATGGCGTGGGAAAACTGCATTTTAGCACAAAAATCGCCATACATCAAGTTAGCAGAAGCTGCTGTGAGCAAGAATAAATATTGAGCATATTTATGAAAACTGCAACCAAATAAAATAAGATATATCAAAACTGCTCTATACTCGTACAAAACTTATAATTTGCAACCCGACCGAAAAAAACGGTGTATTGTATAGAAGTACCGGTATACGAATATTAAAAGCGCATTTTGCCTGATTTAAAAACAAAGTTTTTGCTTTATTATTTTCTCTCCTGTTGGTTTTGTTGTTGTTGTTGTTGTTGTTGTTGTTGTTGTTGTTGTTGTTGTTGTTGTTGTTGTTGTTGTTGTTGTTTTTGAAACAGTTGGGAAAATATTGGTTTGAATTTTTTCACTACAAAATGTCGTGGAAAAGTTATTCAACAGAGAATTTTTTTTACATTTGGGTTTACTTATAATGTAAAATATGATACAAAAACTGTATCTCTATTTCAAGCTTTTCTGGGTAATGACCTCCGCAAAGATTTAATCTGACAATAACGTAACATTCCTTAATGTCCAAATTACGCCCCCTCTACCCCACTCTCACTCTCGTTCACACAAGCCTATCAACACCACAAAGACAATCATCATGACCGCATTAACGATTTATATAACTTTGTTTGATAAAAAATACTTTTGTGTGTGCCATTGTCACTGGTCTCTGAGCAGCAGCGGACGATGCAGGCTGCATCCCTAACTACATCATCCAAGACACTGACTACAAGAGCTACTCCGTTGTGTTTTCCTGTGTGGAGGTTCTGGGATTTAACGTTCGTGAGTGAAGCTTGTCCCCTAGGTTACTGATGTATCCAAGATGTTCATTAAATAAGAACATGCCTCATTTAATAAAACTAAATTTTGTGAAGAAAAAAAACACCTAGATTAAGTAGCAACACCATGAGACAAACTTGAGCAAAAGTTGAGAAAAATATAATTATGTTGTTTTTTTTTTAGTTTATGAATAGAAAAAAATTATTGGAAAGCAGCATGATTTGCTATATGTAAATAAAAAATAACGTACAAGTAGCCTAGGTAAGACTTATATTAGAGATCGCTGTAAAAATATAAAAGCCTACTAGGTTTCATGCTACTAAGGATAAGAAATGGATCAATGTTATGTTGTCCACAATAACGTTAAACTTACTGAAAACTCTCTAGTGTTGTCACATAAGAATAGTTCCTATGAAGCCTGATAACATATCGACATCATATAAGCCCATAAACTTTGAGTCCAGAACAAGTGGTGCCGCCGTCTTTACTTAAACTCAAACGGCTTTTTGTCGGACGAACTAATTATGATTTTTTTAAAATGTGTCAGCTTCTTTAAATACACTTTGAAGACAAAGTATTACAATTATTCACACGTATTCGTTATCAATTCACCAGGAATCTTTAAGACCTAGTTTAAATGTTTTCACGTGTATTATACAATTTTTCGGCAGAAATATGTTAGAGGATAACTATTGATCTATATATCGATTTAATTTTAATTGCGGTAGTGGTAGCTCGTTATTCCAGTCTCTCAACTTCCAGAATTCGCGTGGATACTGACCAGATGTGCAGGAGTTGCACCTGCTAACCTAACAGAACTGGAGACCAACTTGAAAACTGCAGGAGTTGACGTCAGCAAGTTTGAACTAGCCAACCAAGATGATTGTCCTTTAGAATAAGTTAAACCAGGATATGGCCAGTTTTTTAAACAAGGCATGCCTTACGTTTGATATAAAAAATGTAAAATATCGTCCTAAAGTTTATGAGACTCTGGGTATGATAACAAGCCAAGAACTCTCTAAATGTGTTTGAAATAATAAAACCAGTCAATAATATCTTTAATATAAAAAGTGCATTAGTTCCATTATCACTTATGTGCATCACTTATTGTATTGCTTTCTTTTAAGTTTAATATTAGGTGAGATGGTAACCATGTTAATTACATTTATGGTGGAAATGTTGAACCCCTTTGTTGTTGTTTTTTGTTTTTTTTAACGTTTCAAAAAAGAACTTAAGTGATTGAATACTTTTGCACTGACAATTGAGGGCAGCCGATTTGTTATTTTAGTTTAAAAGCCCTCTTTGATGAACAATGTGACTCAAATAAATGATATCAATAAATCTCCTCACTTTCCTTGATGTCTTTTCCAATTAACGTGGGTATGTATGTGCACGTTTAGAGAACAGACAGCACTCCAATACTTTCAGCGTACTTGTGAAATTTTGTTTTGATAATCTGTTTTTTTTTAATATTGTTTTTTTTTTTTAGTTTGCTGGTGCTAATTTGTGATGATAGACAAAAAATCTAGGCTGTATAGATATTGATATGGTGAATTCTATGGCCAAATGTCCTAGATTGTATGCTTATTCATATAGTAAATTCAAAAGTCTCTTCTGGGGTTGTAGGTAGAAATCTCTTGCTAAGTCAATTTTTAATCTCCGAACGATATTTGCCGATATAGGCCAAGAATGATTGTGCATTTTATTTCAAACTTGAGAAGCTAAACAGGGTGGCCTGAAAATGATTAGCAAGCAAAAGTGTAATTTATTTAAATATGTAAGACTTTCAAAGGAAGAAAAAAAAACAAAATAATATGTAATAGAACACCTTGTATACTATTATTGCTTTTTTTTCAAGTTCAAGATGTGCCCAATACTTCCCTGTTGAATTAAGCCAGTCTATTAGAGAGGCTAAGCAAGGACATTCGCCATGAAACTGCGTAGCAGCCACAAGGTGTAAGCTATATTTATTTAACTCTAAGTGGCAAGGCAGTGGGTGCCGAAGCTACTATTAATTAGGTCGAGGGTTCAGATCATACTAGGGGCAGAATTTCGGGCATTTCCACCTAAAGCCCAGTTCTCTCCAGTGCTGACTTCGTCATACCTTTAAAATCTTTCATTCATTTGCCCGCTTGTGAGCCATACAAGTGCAAAGACATCCGCCTGGGAATTAACATTTCACTTAAAAATTCTATACACTGCTGTGTTCTCAAATGTGAACCTCTATATGTGACCTTATCGTAAATAGATTATTTTATTCATAAAGTGTTTATAAAAAAATGGTAAAAAGATATACGCTACAAAGATAACATCAGACTCCCTCGTTGTTGTGCCAACTTTCATGTTTTGCGATCAGTTTGCCTTGAGTTTACTGCAATTTGTTTTGGCAGCTTTCTTTTTAGTTGGAATAACGGTAATGGATAACATTTTCATGCAGTCAACACGTCAGTTCGGGGCACATTGTCTTCTCAGTCAGTCGCGTCAGCGGTAACCTTATGGGCATCCCACATGTAGTTTCCCACTGCGGGTAAAATTCGAAGACGTGTCTTAAATCTTGTGTGCGTCAAATGTGTGCTATTTCAGCAGGACAACTTCGGTCCCTTTAAGTTAATTCAAATGGCGAGGACAGAACTAAGTGATGTGCTAGTGCCCGCTCTGAACAATTTGATATGGAAGACTCAATGATAGATGTCGTTGAGGATGTGAATGCTACAAAGATTAGGCAAGGCCATTGGCTTTTGGTTAGACATTTGAACCCAATTGGCTGCTCTGTAAGGATACTTGAAAAGAGGGTATTAAAACATGGGATCTGCTGATAAGCACCAAAAAGGGAAAAAATAAACCGTGTTTTTATATGTGAAGTTAGGAGCCGAGCACTTGATAGTTAGAGCTTTACCGCCGACATAAGAGTGACCTTTCGTCTTTGGGTTACAACAGTTTTTTAAAGTAAAGGTTACACAGATATATATCTCATGATAGAAAGATTTAAAGGTATGAAATTAGCAGTGATGATAAGTAGGCTTAAGTGGAAATGACCCAAAAGTCTGATTTGAGCCTTCAATTTATAGTAGCTTTGGCACCAACCGCCTTGCCACTTAAAGAACATAGCTTATACCATGTCGCCACTGCGCCCCTTAAAATAAAAGTTTCGTGTCGAGGGTCCTTGCTTAGCCTCTCTAAGCGACTCGCTTACTTAAATGGGGAGATCGAAATCGCACCAAAGGCAACCATTGGAACCAGAAGAGCACCAACACAGAAAACACATTTATAATTTAAGGTATCCGTCTGATAAATTATAGATGTAGAGATTAGAATAAATAGTAGAGGCACCCAATGCACAATCGAATGATTGGAAGATTTTAAAGGTATGGAATTAGCAATTTATAAATATTCCGAAGCTATATCGCAGCAGATTTTGTTTTTAAAGACTTAGTAATTGAAAATAAGAATTTCAAGCACAGTGAGATTCAAATATTCTCATAAGCAGGAAGAACAAAGTTAGTGGAGCAAGCAATGTATGGGCGCTTCTCTTTTTCATCATAGTTTTCTTTTTCATCCATGAAGTTGTTCGAACAAAGACATATTTGACACATTAATACACTTTTCAAAACATATTTTATCCGGTGATATAAGAATCATATGAACTTAAATTTTTTGCCTTTTCAAATTTAATGGAATCAGCTAGTAAACTTATGTTTTGCCAGACTAAGAATGGGTCCAGGAACTACTATCAAATTAATCAAAACTAACATAGTAACAGTAACGCCTTCGTGCGGTAGACACTAACAAATTTGTCCTTGCGTCGACCAAATAGCATATTATCTCATATTTATAGTTTTGAAATAATCAACCCTTAGACATAAATGGCGTAGCTGGTTTCCTAAAGTATGGCATTTCCATTCTGGGTAGCGGGGATGGAAAACAGTTCAGAGCATTTTGCATATTTTTTTCTACCTGTAAATGGGCGATGATCTTACGAACACACCGTTATGTGCATCTCAAACTTGCATTATTATCTCTGATTATCTCGGTATTTTAGCGCAGAGACGAAGTGGGGAACTAGACGTGCTGAGTTGCACAAGCTTAAGAATTTGGCTCTTATTCCAGTTTAAAGATAAAAAGCTGTACAACTGTTGCTTTTTTAAAGTTGGCTTGATCATTCGACTTATGCAAGACAGGTTCATAAAAATGTTAGGAGTCATATCCTTTGATCCAACCAGTCAAAATGAGTCGTGAGTCGAAATCGGAAAGTAGTAAGATACTGGTATTACAGAAAGGCCTTTAACCCTTCTTCCAAATACAGCAAACAGAAAAGCTCTATCATGGTGCTGTGTGAAGTTATAGCCTTTTGAAGTTGGCAGGGCTAGAACTGGAGAAATTTCATGAAGAGGAGAAAAATGCGTTTAAATCTTAGAACAGGTACAAAGATGTAAAGACCTTAGAAACCATACCAATTTAAAGTGAACACATGAAACATAAAATTTCAACATGAATCATGTGGGAAAACTGTTAAGAAATGGTTTTAGCATTAATATTTATAGTACAAAAATTTTGACTTCTGACTTCTGGACACCCACTTAACTTTGAAAACCTATATCTCAAACTAGGCCGTGGGACTGAAGACTCATTTGGATAGAAAGCGGGGTATTTGCCTAGGCCTACCTAAAAAAGCATTGTCTGTAAATCATCAAACTTTTTAATAATTTTGTGCTGCTGAATCAGATCGCATTTTATTTTAATCCTAAGTCCATAGGTCACAAAAGCGACATTTCTTTATACAACATGTAAATGTTATGTTTTGGAATGCTCCATTCAGCGTGAGTGTCTGCTTTTTATCCCTTTCACAGCCGGGTAGGTTATCTGCCCCAACCAATAATTTTTCTGTTCAAATAGGCTTACTGAAACTGAAGAAAAACTGCAAATCTGATTTTGGCAAGGGAAATAAATCTGTATGGCTAACCATGTCTACAAGTTTCTTATGGTTATATCTCTTTGACGCTTAATACGACTGTGGAAAGAAGAATCCTTTTATTGTAACCCAACTTCAATATTACAAAAAAAAATTTTTTTCTCCAAGCCTTTCAGTAGAGTTGAAAAATATTGGCCCTACAACGGTAGGTCCGTGTTTTTTTTACGTTTCTTGCTCTACAAATAATGTTCGATTTTAAGTGAAATGTTATTTATAGTCGACGTCGGTTCTTAACGAGCTAAGTCAGTTGAGGTTTACGGAGTTAGAGACGGTTACGTGAAGCCTTCTAAATGAGTCAGGTTTTCCCCTTTGTTTTAACCCCACCCCAAACCCCACACCTCCACACATTAAAATTGACAATAAAGAACAAACAAACTCAAGTTCACCATTTACAACAGTAAACGTCATAAAGTTTAAATGTTTGACTAACCATGCGATTGTGTATAAAATATCCATGCCATTACATAAAACGTGATACGTTAAAAGTATAAATGTAAATATATAGAGAGTGATTACAAAACTAAAATAACTTGTCTCAAAAGGAATTGGCAAAAGATATGAAAAGCCAACTTTTAAGATTCTTTTTCAAAGTAGACTAAGACTTAGAGGAAATTATTAAGCATGAGGTTGTTCCACATGTTAAGGAAAAAAGAACCGTCACCAAAGCTTTTCAAATATGTTTAGGCATTGTCAAGATTCACTTATTTTCTGAACGAATTTTTCTAAACAGTTTCTGAGTACGTAACAGATCTTTTAAATAAGAGGGAGACTTTTGCTCGTTTAAGCAACTATATACTAGAACATGTTTTAGACCGGATTGAGAGCCAATGAAGTTTTTGCAGAATTAGGGTTATTGATTCTCTTTTTTCAATTTGTGCTTCTCCAATCACCCGCTGCATAGGTTTGAATAGATTGAAGTCTTTTGATACTATCAGAAGTTAACCCTTTATAAATTGCATTGCAATGATCTATTCTAGAAATTACAAAAAAGGACAAGTTTTTTTGTAGGCTCTTCATTAATATGAGGTCTTAAGAGACCAATTTTTCTTAGCTAAAGAAAACTTATTTTATATCAAGAACTTATTTTGCCAACATTAGAGACAGCTTTTTCAGAAAACATAGCTCTATAAAAATAACTCCCAGATTTTTTACGTCTAGTTAAATCTAAATTATCTTACTACATATTTTTGATCAATCTTTTTCAGTCTGGATGAAGTTCCTACTAACACAATCTCAGTCTTTTCATTGTTCATTTTAAACTTGTTTGCTGCCACCCATTCTTTCACTGCATTCATACAATAACTAAGTTAAGATAAGAGTTTCGGGACTTCAGCCTGGTGGTAAAAGTGATCTACAGATCTAGGTATTGTCCGCATAGAGGTGCTAATTAAGCGAATATGGGCGGATGGTTTTTTAAATATATTTTGAGTAAAGTGAAAACAATACATATCCTCAAAGTAAAACAGAACCTTGGAGAACACCACGTTTCATAATGCTAAGATCTGAGTTATTTTACCAACGACAATTTTCTGAGTGCGATTTTGTGAATAGGTTTTAGACAGTTTAAAAACTTTTTTTTAATACACTTTATTAATCCCTTTCGGGAAATTTGGCTT